>BPQB01000094.1:0-122019 GCA_019973155.2 Phanerochaete sordida
AGGTCTGGACAAAGCGCTCGGGTATGTATTGGTATAGAATACCCGCCGTGTTCTATACCAGTACATATGGTACACCATGCTTTGGACTACTGGCTGAGTGGTCTGACCGAAAGTATTTTTCCAGATGTTCGCTCTGTATGCCAGTGGGCGATAGGATTCGGAAACTTAATGTCGCCCTTCCGAGCCATGGACGGCGTCACGGAGCGTCAGCAATGCTCCGATAACAAAGCGTAGTAGAGCACACCCCAGTCCATCCGCACCTTGTGCTCTGGCTGGCGCACGGCCTTCAGGATAGCACGTATCGAGGGTGCGCGTGCTAGTTCCACTCTCCTGCATCTTGGCTGATGTTCGTTTAGCAATCGCGCAAGGTGCGCGATGTCGAACTACGGTGTTGTCGCGCGGCGCGTTCGAACATCGTGCGCCATGGGACGCACTAGTCGACGGGCATATATAGTGGGGCTACAGTCCGAGAACCGCGCCGACGATATGTGGCACCCTATTGGCGACAACTCTCTGATTGCAGAAAACCGCAAAGCGCGCGCAGAGCCGAGCTTTCACGAGTCTGGGGGGCCTACTCGTATACTTCAGAGGGCTTGAGCTGCGTAGCGACGAAGTACTTCTCGTCGCTATCACGCTGTAGTCGAATCCTGAAGGTGAGCTTTGTCTCAGCGTACGGGCGTGCACCCCACGTAGCTGATGTGATTTGGTTTTAGGTCGACTATCTGGCGTCGCGGCGAAGGCTTTGGGGCTAATACGACCGCGAACGAGTCGAGAGAGCGCCTGCGCACGGATTACTTAGGGCGACCACCGCAGCGAGACGCGGCCCGCACGGACGGCAGGTTTGCCCAGGCGCGAGCGACCTGGATCCAGGCATAGGACGTGGGCGAGGCCGCTGTCGCGCGCCTTCGTACTCGCAGACCCGGCTGTCTTAGCAGAGCTTCCTGAAGCAACCGAGTCTGCATGTACATCTCCGAGAAATGTATTTCAATGCTCTGCGAAACGTGTCAGATACAGTGCGCGCAGCGTGGCCAAATATTTGATTGGACGCATTTATGGCATGAATGAGCTTGGGCTTAGACTATCGGTGCCCTCACGATCGAGCACGCGGTGGCACGCTCGCGAGGTTGACGGAGTTTCTCAGGTGCGAAGTATCCGCAGAGCAGTCAACGTTGCGCGCAGATTGGGTCGCCAGCCATGTGAGATGAACGCCGTGGAATGTTTTCCTCCCTGGCACGGTATACCGATGCGAGAGGAGCAGAGGAGTATTCGCCATGTCGTGTCTTCCCTACGATGTACACCATTCACGCCCTACGCCCTCGCCACTCGTATGCTCGCGTGTTCACCACCCTGGGATTGAAAATCCAGTAGAATCCATGATCAGAGAATGAAATACAAGTCCCAGTGCTACAAATCGAGGTATAGATATACAAGACTGTCGTCGTAGGGTAGTATGTTGAAGGATGCGTATACACAGAAATGAACAGCTGCGTGTCTTACGTGTTGCGAGCGACAAGGGGCTTCAAAGAGCGTGTCTCCCCGTACTTCGCCTTGCCTTTGCCCTTGTCCAGAGGTGCCGTTTCGTCGATGTAGACGGGGCTGAAGAGCTCGATAAACAGATCCTCTTCGTCCCACTCAGTGAGCATCTTGACGACCTCAGCTTCCTCCAGCTCGTTGTCGACATCGCGCTCGAGGGGCTGGGGATCGAATGGAGAAGGGCCTTTGAGGGGCCTGTAAGGCACCGCCTTGACCTGGTGCACGACTATGGAGCTGGTCAGACCTCTGTGATTCGGGATTCTGTCATTGTACTCGCCTTTGTGTAAGGAGCCCTTGGGGTCGGAATTCCTCGTCGTCCTGGTCCGCTTCCCCTTTGCCTGATGCTTCGGCTGCGTCTTCGTCGCCCCCGCGGGCCTCATCTTCGACGGCGATGGCGGCGGCTGATCGGAACGATTTGTGTCAAAGGACTTGCTAATGGGACAGCGACAAACGGTGAGGACGCTGTTCCATTTACAGGAGGAGGATACACGTACTAGGCCGCTCCCCCGGCGCGGATCGGCCCCGAGAACAGTGCCTTGCCCCAAGCTTCGAACTTGTCCATCCCAGCTTCTTCCACGTACATGCTCGTGGCGGTCTCAAACGCATCTCCGGTGGGCTTTGCTTGGTTCTTGCTCTTGTACGGGGCGTCTTGTCCGAGCCCGAAGGTGAGTCCTTTGAGCGTCCTTCGAACATCGGGAGCAAATGGACTGAGGTCGAAGTATTCGGCCGTTTTCGAGAACAGCACGTTCGACTTGGCCACACCATGGATACTCTGTGTGACGATAGCGATCAGTTCCATGTGTCTCACTCGCCGATATAAGGATGATAAAATGTACCGAGTACATCGAGGTATTCTCGTCCGGAAACGTCTCGAATATCACGTCCGCCGTGAGCCCGTTCAGGTATGCATCGCCGGCCGCCTCATGCACTTCGTTTGCGACTTTCTGGGCGTTGGACGAGGTACTGAAGACTCGCCAGCCGTCGTCGGACAGCGGAACACATTGGAGACGAGTAGGGGAATCCTCGATGAAGTCGAACATGGCTTTCTTGATGCATTCAAATCTTTCTTTGTTGATATCGTCTGCTGTCATGACGAGAGATGTGGTAGGGTGTGGCGGTAGAAGCGGAAATTGGGGATGCGAGGGCGGGAGAGGGCGGGAGAGGGTGGTGTCGGCCGTGGTCGTGGTGGTTGGTGTGTAGGATTGGTGCGGGCGCGAGCTGGCCAGGCGTGGGCGACGTTGCGAGCTGCACGACGTCATCTGGACTTGGTTCGAAGACGGTCGCGAGCGGCGGGCGCCTACACCCTGTGGTGTGTCTTTGGCCGTCAGCGCGAGGCCCGCGGCGGCGGGAGGAGCGCACAGCACAACGCCTGGAGAGCCAACGAGATAGAGGATGCGGAGGCTAGATATTCGCAGGAGCTGGGGAGATTATCGGCTGCAGTGGTCTATATTCCTGGGAGCATTGGTGAGCGTAGCCGACTCGTGCCATCCCGCCATCCTGTCAACAAGCAGAACGCGTCCTGAGCGACTCTGCGATTGACCCCTAGGCGACCGTTTCTATGCAAGAAGAAGAGGCGGCAGCAGCATGTCGAACCTGCGACTAATGACCGCGCGGAGACCGCGATCCTGTGTTATTGCTGAAATGCTCTAGAGAGCCGTCACCGGCGCGCTGCGCCATATCTCCGTGTGCCCAGCGTACGAAGCGCTGTGGCAGGTCGGCGTAGGATGACGTGCAGCTGACCGAGGTCGATTTACTGCGGACGAGATATCTGATATGCGCCCGTCAGAAAGCGGAGAGCACGACAGAGACGGACAAACATACGTCAAGGCCACGACAGGCCTATCGACAATCTCATGGCAAATCACGTTCACCGGGTACGGTATAGGCCCCGACGATCCTAACTCGCAGGCTACGAGCCCCATGTCGCCTCTTGTGCGGGAAATACGGCGGTTTTTGACTGAGGGATCTGGCAGACAGAGGAGTCCTCACAGCGCGCGCGCCGCAGACGGAAGAAGGCTTCCAGGACGGAATAGCAATGCTTCAGTGTCTATCGCTAAAGATGAATGACGAGATGCGACAGGCCAGGCACGAAAAACGCACGTACTCGACACAGCAGACCTTCCAGGCAATGAAGCATGCGGAGGAGACCGCGCCGGCGCATCGACGTGACATCCGGGTACGACAATTGGACATGGCGAGCATAAGACGACGCATGGCTGTGGGTAAAAGGTAGAGGTCAACTGGGAACAGGGCCGAAAGGTCGGTCGCTCGACGATACCTTGCGTCAGGTACAGCCAAGGCTTGAACGCGCAAGAGTTGTAGTGCAGAAAAGACAGCGAACCAGTGAAGGTGCCCCCTATTTAGGGCGTGAGCTACCGCGACAGCAGAGCGATGAGCTCATACATGAGATACTCCTCGTGTCAAAGCCATTGGTAGGCCACCAGAGCCTGCTGGATCAGTGTTCGTACTGAACTGCTTGGACTGTTCGGCACAGGGCGACAATAAGGCTTGAACATGGAAGAGCAGGACTGATGAGTCGTCGAGCAGAGGTAGCGGTTACAGACGCACTGGCAGGACTGCTAAGCAATGCTTGTATCCGTAGATAGAGTTTGAGCACGCACATAGCCGTTGTATTCACGACCTCCCCGCAGATGCGGACTTCAGCACTATCCGCGCTCGACCCTGACACAGCGGCTCGCTCCAAGGTGCCCCGCTAAGGAGAGATGACTACCCCTCCGTATCTGGGCACTATGGGGACCACAGTGTCCGCCACTGGGCCCCTTTGTCAAATGGGAGTGACTGGGAGGGGAAT
Source organism: Phanerochaete sordida (assembly GCA_019973155.2). Classification (NCBI taxonomy): domain Eukaryota; kingdom Fungi; phylum Basidiomycota; class Agaricomycetes; order Polyporales; family Phanerochaetaceae; genus Phanerochaete; species Phanerochaete sordida. The sequence continues at coordinate 4,346 of BPQB01000094.1, forward strand.
GTGTACCTGCAATGCGGATGCTTGGCGACCTCAACAAGCAGGCTTTGGCGAGCCAACTACAACATCAACCCGGTCAGCCGAGCGGCACGTACGTGAGATTGATCTGAGAAACGCACTCCGTATGCCATCGTGCGACAAAGCAGCCCCAAGTGCGGAAAATCTCTTGCATATATAGCAAATTGCGCTGTCAGTTGCACATGCGAGGCCTAACGGAAGGCCGCGCAAGGCGAGGAGGACGTTTGCGCACTTGGTTACCAGACTGGCGGTGATAAATTAGCTCTCAGAGTCATAAGGTGTCGAATCGATAGAAGAAGGGTCAACACGTAAAGGCCCGTGCAGACCCTCTCGCTGCAACTGGGTATCAGCGCACCTGTTTGGGGCTGAGCGGCGCAGCGGCGGGATGTCTGCTCCTCGAGGGATGCCCTCTCCAGTTCGATACAAGTTCGTCGTGTTACAATCCGTGCATGGCATTAGCATGGCATTCCTCCTGATGCGTGCTATAGCGTCCACAAGCGTGCCAGTGGCATTATGCACCGACGCGGGTCAGTTCGACCATTCAAACGTTCAGCACGGCGTGGCCTCGGCGAGAAGTGATCAGCGTAACGAGGGTCTATCAAGCAATTAGCCTATGTATGGACCGAGACCATAGCGAAGCTCAACTTGCCAAAAGCAAAAAGCGCAGCAGACGGATGATTGAGGGGCCAGCGAGAGTGGCAGAAGGACTGCCGTGAGATTCCGGCAGATCCCTTCGTGGCGCGGCAATCTCCGAGCCTGTCATTTAGAGCGCTTTCACGCCTGGCCCGGCTCTCCTCCGTCCATCAACCGCCCATATTCGAATTTCACCCATCCGACGTCTCTCTTTTACCTGACACTGCCCCACGTCACATATCTTTTCCGTGCGCGTCACCAGCTCCTTAAATACAGGCCGTGATCTCCACAGGCCTCAATCTCGTTCATTAGCGCCGCTGTCTTCGACGACCAACAAACTGCTCCCCAAGCCCCTCCCATCCAAGAAACAGCGACGGAGTAGCTCCTTCTACGAGTCTGGAATCTTATACCTCGTGCTTGGTGAACTCTGTTTGCCCTCGTCGAGGTCCTCCCGGACGAATATCAGCTGCGCGGAGCCTAGCTTTCGTACCTTTGGTACGCCCTTACATATTGTTTGATATTCACCTGCGTCGTCTGACAGTCATGTAGGCTTCAGAAATCTTCGGACACGAACTCGTTGCGTATACCTAGAGCCAGCTATGGCAGGGGATGTTTGGGCACGCGCGGGGCAGTGCCACGGTTGGCACAGAGAAGGCGAGAGAGCATAAGGTTAGCGAGATTACAGCGCCGACAAAGGTGCGTGATATCTTAGCTATTACGTCGTGTCCTATCTAACCAAGATATGCAAGGCGTGTTGTCGCCAGGCTTCGTCAGAGCTGAGCCTTGTTCGCCCTTTACCGACGTCGCCACAGCTGCCACTATCCTCCAGCTCGTGTCGCGCTTCGCTAGACGTCATCTCGGAGGTCGAAGCCCTCACACGCTTTTCAGGGCTCATGGAATTCGTCAAAAGCTCTGTAGTCCACCCCTTCGGTCGGCAAGCCAATGCACGCGTGGGCATTCGCCTTCCATCGCCGTCGATGGATACGAGCAGCTATACCTTTGTGAAGAACGTCGCTGGTCATAGGTATGACTCGTCGGCATAATAGGTGCGTGTACGGTATCATTTTACGTCTGCGGGGCGCTGGCAGAGAGCTGAAGTCGAGTCGCGACAGAGGTCCGCAATGATTACTCACGATGCTGCTCTCTTCAGGCACATGTACACAAGCTGCGACAGACAAGGCTATATGCGCTGTGAACCAACCCAACATTCACATGTCAGTGTCGTGGCGCGAGGATAAGACTGTAACGAAGATGTACCATGTTCTGGCAAGGTGCGTGGGCGTCGCTAGGCTCGGAACGCCTATTCTGATATTTTAAAAGCTCGCTGGAGGCTTTATATCTATCTGGCGAGCATCCTGGGCACTACGATGGGTGACCAAAGATAAAAAGGTAGGGGCTGCGTCGGATTAAATCTTCGCCATTCCGGTTCGCGAGCTGAGATTCAGACAGACCTCTGCGCCCTGCCGCCACTGTCCATGCATTTCATCTGGTCATTACCCTGTACGTTCATCATACTCGTTGCCGTAAATCCTAGCCAGTATTAACCTTTGTCCACCACAGTCTCACAGCGCCAGCTGAGGGAGTCCCGTACCTGTCATTCACGCGGAGCCCTCAGCATCCTGGAACGGCCGGTACGTCCGTTTTCTTCGGCACCGCCGATCGCGCTTTGCGTACCAGCACACCTTCCAACGACATGCCACAGACGTTCTGCGCGCCTCGCCTGCGCTATCGCCCCACGCATGGCAGAACTTCTACGCCGCTATCCTCGGTCGCGGGGTGCATCGCCAGCGTGCGCACGCTCCACGCGCTCTCCCTTGCGTGGATGCGCTTCTGCGCCCCACGTACATCGAAAACCCCGTGCTCGGGAGAATGACCGGCTCGCAGGGCGGGCGGGATTGGTGGCAGCGACGCACGACTGTAGTGCGCCCTTCCGGAATCAGCAATGTCAAGGTCATGTACGCGGTGTGCCGCTTGCACAGGCCGCTGAGAGGAAGGGGGCCTCCGGCGTGCGACGGGTATGGCTTCTAGTGCCTGCTTGGCGCGGGTTGAAGCCGTGGTAGACTATCTGTAGGTTTCACGAATGTGTTGGTGGCAGCACTGCCACGCTCAAATGCATACAAGAACTCATTCGTGTGATAGGCTCCTTCGTAACATGCAAAGAGCTGCCAGGATTCGCCCGAATTCGCCTGCATGAGCCCAGAAAGCAGGTTTCTAGGTTGAGTCGCTGTCCGTCCACGTTCCTTGTTGACGAGCTGACTCGGCAGTCCGAAGGGCAGTCCTCTACTGCCACTTCAGCATAGACAAAACACTCGTATTCTGAGGTGCCAGCCGCGACGCCGCTTGACGACTGGCATCCGTACCTCGAGGCGACAACGGTCGCAAGGGAGGACGTCCCGTCGGAAAGCGCCTTGAGATTCAGAACGCTCAGCCGCTCAACGTTCTTTACGAGTGCACCTGTGCACAATCCAGGGCACAGCTTCTGAGCGACATCCAAGCAGAGTAGCCAGATGGGGAAGAGCACGAGAACATCTTGCGCGCGCCCGCATCACGCTGCGACTGCCCACATGTCCGTGTTTTGGTCTTCATGCAGCGGGCTGCACTGCGGCGCCGGAGGCGGAGGCCTCGCGCATGATGGTTTTGCGTTCGTGTGGTGTCGCAGGGGACTCGCCGACGCGACGCCTATGTCATCTACGTAGGCATTAACATTGCAGCGGTGCCGTTGATAACGACAGCCTAGCTTCAAGGAAGTGAAATCGGCCTCTAGCTCATTCAAGAACTGCTGCGAAGGGCGAGACCGCAGAAAATGTACGCTCTGTCTGCGATCTTGAATTGCATGTGTGTTCGTTTCTGCGCTGAGCGAAGAATGTCGGCGAGTGAGACGCACACGGAGATCTGACATCTGCGACCCAAAGCGACACGAAGTCGCGTATGCACGACTAGCCAATGGATCCTCGAGCGTAGCATCGTTCCGTGATAAACGTGCGTAGAGTCAAAGACAGGGCGAGTTTAGAAAGTAGAGGCACAAGGCGTTTGAAGTCGCGCGGCGCGGCTCGCGTCAAGACAGGCCTGAGACGTCCATCGACGAACTTCGACATATTGATTATATTATTACACACCATAATACGAACGTCATAACCAGTTCCTGACAAAACACGTGGTACAGCAGTCCATAAAGGATCTCAAACGACGCCGTACAGGCAAGACTGAACAAACTCGACACTCTTCATCAACGGGTCCCCTTCTGCCAACTTGCACATCTCCGAATACAGCTCCGGATCGCCCACGACAAGCCTCAGCGGATTCCGGTCCGTGAATTGGAGGTCCTTCCTCTGCAAGGCCCGCCGGAGAGTAGCCATCCCCGTTTCAAGTCCCTCCGCCATAGGCACGCCGACAAGGTGCAGCTCCCGGAGTGCCTCCATGGACTCAAAGCTCACCAGGATCGCTACGAGCGTATTGATTGCCGGCATTGGCGCGGTTCCCGACACCGCCACCACACGGACGCTGGGAGCGGGCACTCTGCTGGTCCAGCCCGTTATCGAGCCGTCGGAGAGCACGATGCCCTCGACTGCATACAGCGGCAACCATCGAAGGAGATCGCCGATCCGAGACGTGTCGTTGTCGCCTACGATTATCTCGAGGCGCGGATGAAGCCCTGCACGTAGCATGGCCGAGTGGTCGAGAGAGAGGATCGAGCGCGTGGGATATTGAGTCCAGAACGAGAACCGTTGCTCGTATTGCCCGGATCTTGCGACGCGGAGCGTGCGCAACGGCACTTTATGCGCGTGGGGGTCGAGGACTCGCGAGATGGCAATATAGAATGCCTCGTGGGAAGGATTTAACACATGTGTCGTGGGGTTGATGTCGATAATTCGTAGGCTGCAATCCGCGGAAAGGGTAATGTGGTTGAGAAAGTAAGTGGCGCTGTTACAGTTCGCCCAGGGATCTGTCAAGTGGACTGCGAGATTCTTTAGAGCGGGGAGGGGAAGTAACGCGTCCGAAAGGCCAGCATCCAGAGGATCGGTGTATAAAGGGAATTGCGCGATGGAGAGCTCCTGTAGGCTAGACAGAAGCCGCAGTCCGCGCCAGAACAGGTCCGACGGTAGGGGCCCTTCCAAGGGTGTGCATCTGCTCACTCCTATGTGTAGCCTCTTGAGGCTGGATGACAACATGTTCGCCACTAGAGGCAGTGGGATATTCGCCGTGGTCACTTCCTCAAGGTGCCTGTTTTCAGCAACGGCGCGGAGAAAGGCAGGAAGCTTCTTGTCGCTATCGATCCTGTCGAGATGGTAGGTGTTTTCGCCGCTGATATACAGACGCCGTAACTGAGGGAAGGTGGCATGCTGAAGTCCCGACTCGAGGAAATGATTTCCAGGGAGGCCAAAGTCGAGCGTTACCGCGAGCTCTTGGATGCGAATGGAGTGTTCGGTGACCGCAGACCAAGTGGAGATTAATTGTCTTTGGGCGAGTTCGTACGCAGGACCTGTGCCAGAGAGATGAATGAATGAACCGGAGACGTGGAGAGGTGCTGCCCGTGAGCGCAGGAGGTAGCATTCGACAGCAGCCAGATGCGTGAGCGGGATGTTCGTCCAGAGCGTCGCAGAGTGTAGTATGATCGTACGCCAGCGAGCACAGATCCAGGAAATGGCGAGCCACCCATGGCGGCCTGGGCGGCATGGCGCAGCGGCGTAGAGCTTGAAAATCAGGAGAAGGATGTCTTCCGGGAGGGTGACAACGATGTTGCCGTCGTTCATTGCCTTGCGAAGTGCCAACATTGTACGACATAGATCGTCATGCCGAGCTTCGAGTACAAGCCGCTCCGTCGAAGACAGGACACTGAACTGCGGCATCGGGGCCGCAGGCGACGCTTGGTCTGGTGACAGATTGATTAGACCCGTCTGGAAGCCGTGATGCAAGAATCATACGACTGACCTCGGGGCAGCGGAGATGTTAGGATAACTAAGCTGAGAGGAAGTGGGAAGGGCTCTGCAGAGAGGTTCGTTGAACGGGGACGAACGACCTGATGTTTGTGTTCGTTTGTTTGCAGCTTGTGGCTCAGGCGTCCGACTCCGACCGCTCCATCTCAGACTCGTCCTTCGCCGACGTCCTCCGCCGTTGTACCTCGGCCAATATTGCCAGTCGATAATGGACGGTCTGTCTGCTGGAAGGCTACCAGTCCGCCCACGAATCCGCAGCTCGTCTGTACGTCTCCACCTTGGCTGAGCGCTGAAAGGCCCTCCGGACACTGAGGCCTTTGCAACTACAGGTCAGCCGCGCAGGGAGGGCCCAGCTACAGTCCGAGGGCCTCATTGTACCGCTTCGTCTTAGACAGCCTTGCGGGTATCCAGGGATTTCGTCCGGTTTATAATTACCGCGTAGCACGAGTCTGCAGCGCTGATGTCCCATTTCTTTCCTGCCTCACGCATGTGCGTCTGCGTGTCCGCATGATGCGACAGCGGTGTAGCAAGTCTGCGGATGCAACACTGTACAAGTGAGTTGTCCTCCTTATAGGAAGCGTAGAATCGCTACTGGCATGGTTAACATGCCTTTCCATCAACGGCGGAGTACGCACAAACCCCATCGGGTTGCCATGCACCAGAATGCTGAGACATCGATCGAGATAGTATGAGATGGGCTGCAATAGGGCCGTCGACACAGCTCTAGCAGGCCAAAATCCCACCGCCCATCTCATACGTAAGGCCCAAGATTCCAAGATTCCAACAAACGCTCGCTCGCTCGTTTGCTCGAAGCAAGGTGTTGCCAAGGAAGCTTGTGGAGGCGTAGTTCAGCGTGCGATTGGTTGTCTGCAGTACTCTCGTTAGTCGCCACTAGAAAAGAAGTAGGATGGACAGACTTCACGTTTGAGGACTCCACAGGGGAACGTGGGATATACGTGAGCTCTGCCTTAGCCTTTCATACCTGCCAACACGTCTCGAGCCCATCTCTGTCCCACCACATCTCCAGCCATGGTCATCGCGATGTACGCTTCCTGAGAACTATCCACCATCGCCGCCTTCGCCTTTAGCAGCACGTTCATCGCTCATCTCTTCAGCGACGGCACGAACGGTGGTTTTGAAGTCAGCAGAACGTCGTCCATGCCAACGGTAGCAATCTTGTAGTCGGCTTCAGCATCTTGGGAAGCCCTCGTAAGCCCTTGACCTCCCGATATCTGATGACGCCCGCGGCTCACCAGTGCATACAGTCACCGGGACCGACTGCGGCGCAGGCTGTGACGCCGGCATCTTCGTGAGCGGCGGGAACGGCGATGGCGCGAGTCGCAACGGCACCGGTGGCACGACCAGTGGAGCAGTCTCGCCTCCAGCTTTAGCCACTTCGACTCCTGTGGTGCGCAGGGTTGGAATAGCGACCCGGACTTCAGCGGAGACACGACCAGCGACATGGGCCGCTGTTGAGGATACTTCGCTCGCAGTTGGAATAGCGAAGACGTACAGATCGGTGTTGTGAGGAAGGCGAGCAGAGGGTTGAGTGTGAACGGCAGGTTCGACGTCTTCGGAGGCGCCGCTGAAGGGGGAACGGTGGTGTCAACGAGAGCGGTAGCGCAGCCAGCGGAGAACGCTGGTAGAGCCACGAGGTCACCCCAGCACTCGCAAATTCATGGGTGCGACACGGACCTCTGCTTGATGTTGACTGGATTCAGAGTTCGTGCGATGCGCAGCAAGATACTTGGCGCAGATCTTTGCAGCCCCATCAGTTATATCCTGCAATATCGAGAAAGGAAAGGGCAGCGCACATGCATCGATCGACATAGAGTAATGTATATCCTGCCGCTGTCCATGCGGATCCGAATGCGCGTCGTGGCGCAGCTCTTCCAACCGAGTCCGCTCGGCACTGTGCAGCCTGCATCCAGGCTTCCCCGCACGGTCACGAATGTCTGCCCTGCTATGCGGCTTCTTCGACGCATGGTCTTGAGTCCCTTCCAGTGTCCTTGCGCCGGGTGGATGTGAGGTTGTGCGAAGAAAGCGTGAGCGGAGCGTGCCGCAGCCCATCGCCTCGTCCGCTACGCAAATCGGCCTCGTGTCCTGCACAAGTGCAACGAATTGAGTCAATGATGTCTATCACAAAGTGCATGTCAGACGTACCTTGCCAGGCTCGCGCCGGATCATGTAGCGCGTCCTGTGAACCATGGCGTCCTGCTTTGCTTCCAAGACACATCGCGACCATGATCCCACGCCGTTCAGCGATTTGTTAGCTCTTTGTCTCTTCGACGATAGGCTGAATCTGCTGCGTAGACGATAAGGAGGTCAGCGATAACGTGCCAGTAAGGAAGGGAAGTGGAACGCACCTCTACCGTGAACACTTTGAGTCGTTCAGCGTCGCTTTTCTTTGCATGATACTGGACGAGCGTGACGTTTCGAAGGATTTAAACCATTCAAAACGGTTGGAACTTTGGAACGGGGGGCATACAACCCTCAGCGAACACGTCCCTGCGGCATTGCGAGTGCACTTACCTCGGGTTCCCCATGTGAGCCTGCCGCAGCTGCAGCTGCCCGCACGTCCGGTCAACACCTTCTCCTTCGTTGGGATGCACTGCCAAAGGATCCCAGCTCCTCGTTTGCATTTATCCCGGCGTCATTCAGAGGCCACGAGCTTGAGCAAGTTGTGGATAGCGGAGGCGGGACGGGCGAGGGCGTGCGCTCGTTCTCCGGAATGAGGCCCACGAGAGATTCAGATTACGTCGAGCTAGAGTTGCGCTTGCAACTAAGGCAAGTCAAAGTGCCATAGTCAGACATGACGTTGAGGCTCGCGAAGATTGGGACTCACAGGTTACCGTACGCGAGGGAGGTGGAAGCCTACGGCCGCGAACGTCGGATGCACTTCACGTCGTCAGACATGGCGCACAGTGAGGTATTAGGGATGTTTCGGTTGTCTATACAAGCGCAAGCCAGTGTCCGGACGGATAGATAGCGGAAGAGGCGGCGTGTCGTTGTGTGTTGAGCGAGCAACGCTCGCGCGGAGCACAACAAATGCTTACTTAAGCGAGTGAGCCCAAAGCGGAAGGAGGTCGTGAAACCACTCTTGCATCCTCCCTCCCGCATCCTCGGCTCGCTCGCCCACTTTTCGACATTCTGGAGCTTCGCTCGTTGTCTAAGCTAGCTTGACTAGTCAGTAATCATGCCCGATGAACTGGGACCGCCTACCGAAACCAAAGGGACACGGCATGTCCCAGTTCGCGCCGACGCGTAGCCGAATCCCACGCGTCGCGCGGCGTGAGAGATCCTTGCCGCGCGCGGACGGCCATGGCGAGGAGGGCGCGAAGGGCCCTGTGGAGTTTCGGGAGGAGGAGGACGAAGGACCGGACGCAAGTGCGGACGCATATATACGGCCCAGGGCGCCGCGGGCAACCGTTGAAGGCGTCCGGGGGGAGGAGGGACAGCGGCAGGCCCGCAGCCGGTCACGTAGAGCGTGCTGCCGGCTGCCTCGATGGAAGCTACGTACGACGTGCCTCGGAAACGATGCTGACACGGGCGACATGCTAGGCGGGCTGGCATACGCCCCGCAACAGATCACCGCGTTGACCTCGGCGGTGCGGTCCTCGTGTCTCATGCGACTCTCGCTGCTTCTGCGCGTACACCGCCTGTTACACCCGCACGCGTCAAGCTCTGCGCGTGGGGACGGCGGCGAATGACGTTTCTATTGCGCGGGCACTCCGATGCCTTGACCTGCAGCGCCCGCCCTTGCAGGGGCGCCTGGGAGGGTACTTCTACGCGCGTTTTTTCTCCCGCTGTAGTGCCGGCGGGTGTGGCGGGTGGCAATGCTCCGCCTGTCTCGCCCGCAGCCATGCCATTTGTGACTGCGGTGCCCATGGCGGCGGGGGCGCCGCTCGACTTCCCTCCAGCTCGTCTGGCGAGGGTGCTATGTATTACTTCTCGTGTCGGCAGGCTCACGTATGTTATGCAATCACGCTCACCTGCCGTTATCAGGTTATACGGCCATCTTTGCGTGCACGGTGATGGCGGACTCGCGCCTCATCGGGTTCGCGAGGTGTCTTGACGGCGCGGGCCATAGTGCGACGGCGCGCAGTTGCGTGTCGTGCTGCATGTGCGGCGTCTTTGGCTCTGCGCCGGCCGTATTCGTATCCGCACACCTCGTGCGAAGGCGTGCAGTCGCGCGTTGCGCTGCACGTGCAGCGTCCGGGCTTCGTGCCGGCTGCCTCGTATTTGCGGTGTCAGGGCTCTGTGCCGGCCGTATTCGTATCCGCACACCTCGTGCGAAGACGTGCAGTCGCACGTAGCGCTGCACGTGCAGCGTCCGGGCTTCGTGCCGGCTGCCTCGTATTTGCGGTGTCAGGGCTCTGTGCCGGCCGTACTCGTATTCCGCACACCGTGTGCGAAGACGTGCAGTCGCACGTAGCGCTGCACGTGCAGCGTCCGGGCTTCGTGCCGGCTGCATCGTATTTGCGGCGTCCTGGCTCTGTGCCGGCCGTGATCATATTCGCACATCTCATGCGGGGGCGTGCAGTCGCACGTCGCGCTGCACGCACATAGTCCTGGCTTCGCGCCTGGCATCCCGTAGTTGCTGTGTCCGGTATTCGTGCCGACCACTTCGCGTTTGCTGCAGCGCGTTGCTGCTGGGCGCACTCGTTCCCATACATCTCGCGCGAAACCGTGCTCGAGCGCGGAATGCCTCACACGTGCGGTGTCCTGGCTTCCTGCCGGCCGCTTCGTATTTGCCGCAGTGCATTACTGCTGGGCGCGCTCATACTCGCACGTCCCGTGTGGAGCGAGCTCGAGTGCCGATTCTGCCGAATATCTCACATGTGCTGTGTTCTGGCTTCCCGCCGGCCGCCTTGCACTCACTGCAGTGTGCTACTGCTGCCCGTGCTTATATTCGCTACAGCGCTTTGCTGTTGGCGTTTTGGAGCCCAAACGGGCTTGTCATGAGCGTACTCACTGGAGGTCGGGTCCGCATCCCGAAGCGTCTCCGCCTGTGTGGAACACGAGCCTTTGCTCGTTGTGGTTACGGGTGACGGCACGTTCGACATCCACCATGTGTGCCCGTTCGGCACCGTGTCGTGCCCGCAGCCCGGGACGGCGCCAGTGCGAGGGCTTACAGCTGCGGACCCGCTGCACGCGCATTCCAGGTTCCCCTGGCCGATCTGTTGCACCCGGCGCATGCCGGAGCGGCGATGTGCAGTCGCGTGTTACGCTGCACGCGCGATTCTAGTCCTCTCTGACCGCTCAACCGTACCCAGCGTGTGCCGACGCGGGGGAGTGCCGTCGCGTGCACGGTTTCGAGGCTTATCGGCTGCTTAGCCGTACTCGGCGTGATCCCGTGCGGGGTTGGACGGGTGACTGCGAGTTCAGGTTCTGCGTTGCATCGGGCGCGGTTGCTCAGAGGGCAGCCATGGATACCGATTTCGACGTCTCCGCGGACATCTTCAGCATTTCGGCACCACCCAGTGGCATACCCGGGAAGTGGGTCCAGTGCTTCGGCGGCACCTTTATTGTCATGTGCATCCGGCACCCCTGCGGTCTCCGGGCGCGCTGTGCTTTGCTGCCAGGGGACAGGTGCGGGAAGTTCCTCGCGAGGCTGGTGGCCTTCTCTGCATTGTTCAAGCCGGGGGCGTGTGGTGCACCACGACATGAGCGCAGCTTGGGGACTCATCTTGGTCGGGATGTCGGTAGGCGGGGGCACTGCTGGGCACTGGCATCGTCGTTAGAGACGAGTTCAATGCGTTGCGCCACTCCAGTGGGTGGAAGGGCGAACGGCGCCGTATCTGCTGGGCAGAGGTCGTTGCGGTTGGGCAATCCATCCGCCATGTTACAGACATTCACCTGCGCAAGGGCGAAGTGCTCGCCCGGGGCTGCTACATGAAGATTGTCAGCGCTTCTCGACGCAGTAGTAGCCGTAGTTCTCAGGTCTCGTGCCTTGCCGGTGCGACCCCGGTAGACTCGACCATCGACTGATCGGCGACGAACGCTGCGACAGTCCCGTTTAGCCACCGCGCCGCACCTCGATTGGCTGCGAATTCTCCGTTGTGCTCGGGCCCACACTCGGCCTGGCCACTCTCTCTTCTTTTGAGGGAGTCACCCGCAAAAATGAAGGCGCGGCGCTGCTTCCACGCTGCACGAAGTTCTGCGATGATTTCGCGTTATTGTGAAGGTTTAGATTCCGGCTCGTGACGCTCTCTCGGCGATTTTCGTTGAGCGTCGAGAAGGCTGAGTCGGCCGTTCAATGCGCGGCGCGTGAGCCTGGGGCCTCTCGTTTGGCACGTAGTCAGCGGCGCGCGATGGTATGGCAACCGCATGCTGCGTACGGTATCATGCTCGGGGCGCTGCTCCCTCTGGCGCACGCGACAAGTCGGCGAACTGCCGCCCTACCACCCAGGTGGGGCCCGGATCCTCTCGTCACGTCGTCAGGGATATAGGGTCGTGGCGAATGAAGCCGCGCCGTGGGCTATGGCGCGGCCAATGAGCGCAGTTCGAGGCTGGATGACACAGCGGTTGTTCATGGACTGGTATGCCAGTATCTGAAATGAGTGCGGCTTGCTTGCGCTCACCGGTCATTGCGACCGATGTGGCGGCGTAACTGCGCTTACTTTGCGCGGCGTGTCCCTCGGATGGCGCAGAAGCCCGACGGCTGGAAGGCTCAGGCCGCCCTCGAGTATTGGCAAGCTAATGAAGATGTTCTCTTCCCCTTATAATTTAATGCGCTGACTATGGCCTCTGACATGCGAGATCCTCGTGATCTCTACTGGATATTTCGCTCTCGTTTTCTGGAGCTCGAACGCAACGCAACTCCCGTGCAGGACTTAGTCCTTCCTTGCATATGTACCTCTACTTGTTTGTAGCGCTGACCTGGCCTCCGGCTGTGTTCTGCAGCTGCGGGCAGTGTCAGACAGGCGTCGCGCAGGTGTGCGACGCGCTCACGGTTTAGGGTATCCGGGGTCCCCAGTTTGAAAGGACCGGAGGTAACGCGTAGCCCAGTGGTGGTTTAGTCGCGGGCCTGCGCCGCGGCGTTGGCGTTGGCCTCACGACTGTTGTGGCTCCGCTTGTGGTGGTGAGTCGTTTCAGCAACGCCCCGCCAGCGTATCACGCTCGAGCGGGATTTCGGCCTCGAAAAGCCGCCCGATTGTCTCGGGATTCGCGCAGAACTCGCGCGTCCTCCCTGGCCGTCTCGAACGCGTTCTGAAGCCCGCCTGGGCGCGCGTCGGCCTCCCGACAATCGAGGCGCATCATCGCGCTGGCGGCCCCGCTGCATGCGAGCCGCCCCGGCCGAAATCCGCCTCCGGCAACAATCGTAGAGACACTTAGCACGCCATTGCACAACTGACAATTAGAATAAATAATCCGACACGGCGCTCCAAGGCCTCTACAAGGCCTCTACGTTATTTCCTCACTATCCCAGATCAGCGCCGCTTACCCTCTTCCTCCGATAGCTCACTCGAGCGAGCTTAGGAAGCTGGAGGCAGAGCGTGGAGGAAGCGGGAGAAAGTGCGGGCAAAGGTTGGGTTGGGGTTAAGCTTGATTAGCGCGCACTTTGTGGCGCGTGAAAATGACGCGCCCCGCGCCGCGCTTTGCTTCTGCCTCAGCTCCTCCCGCACTCTGAGTCTGGCCACAAAGCCTCAGCTGCCCGACGTCTTGGTCACCCTCGAAAGTTGGATAATCTCGTTGTAAGCCACCGTCTCCCCCAACGACTCGCTCTTGTCACGCCGCATCATTTCGACCACGTCGCCTTTCGTCGACGGTCGCTCCACGACGAGCGAGATTGGCGAGAATGCCTGTGCCTGCAGACCGGTTCTTTGCCCTGTCTAAGCCGTCCCACGTCCAGTCTGCTGTACTGCAAGCGCTGACGGCTGCCGAGTCTTCGCGAAGCCTCCGACGTAAGTACTCCTACACCTGAACTTGGTCCAGGGTTGGATACGGTGTGCTGTCCAGCTCTATCTCTGACAACCGTTTATGAAGTGAAGAACTCGCTGAAAAGATTGTACAGCTCAAATACTACTTCAAGGAGCATGAAGAAGCAAGGGTACTGCTGTCCCTCTTCGCGCTCTCTCGCCTCGCGGCGCAGCTCGAAAAGGTCTCTACGTCGCACTACGCCCGGGCCCTCGCAGTGTACCGAAGGACTGTGCGTAGGCATGATGCGTGCAAGTTAGAGCGTGTGGAGGTGCTCAAGGAGTCAAGAAGGCGTCGCGCAAAGACCCACAGGACACAAACCGGGAGATAGACAGCTAACAGGACTTCCACTCCGTCCTCATCGACGATTTAGATTTGAAGGCTAGCAATCGAAATATCTTACGAAATACACATAGAGGTGAGCGTGTGTCTAGCGGAGACTATTGTGCTGAGACGTCGGACGCGATAGGGCATACGTTGACCACGCTCGTCGTCGAGCACACGATGGAGCGCAGAAGGCTTGACGCCTATGCTCATTGACCTCCCGCGGCGGGTCTCTGCTACGAGACAGTGCTCCAGCGTGGTGTCGAAGATAAGCCTCCGCCTTCAAAGGTTTCGTTCCGCCTTCTACAGTCGACAACGCTTGGAAACGAACCGCGGCGTGAACGCACCCGTGCAGGAACATCATCCCTGTTAACGTTGCCACCAGTGTCGTCCCGACGCTGCAGGCAAGCGACCGCGGCCAACAACGCTTGTACATGCCCTTGACGTGAACGCGCCCGAGCAGAAGTGCCTCTCAAATTTGCTATCGAACTCGTTCCAGCTGCAGGTGAGCAACGCGTACGATTGTTACTTTGCAAGCGAAGCTGATCCTAGTGCAAGGGCAAAGCGCGGCACAAGGCGATCTGGATGAGGAGGTCGCTCACTACCGCCGCGCGCCGCGCAGTCCCGCCTCTGACCAGGAGCCGTCTCGCGCGTTCAATCAGGTGAGCATCAGATTTACGGTCTCTGCACGCAGATACTTGCCCGCCTCCATGTACCAAAACATGTCTGAACAGCTTCGACAGCGCGCACGCAGCCGAGAGGCCCTTGCGCCAAAAGTCTAGCATTGCCGTCCTACAGCGTAAACTGGCTCGATTTGTGGTTGCATGCGCCCGCCTATGTTCGTTCACGCTAGTACTTTGCCCGGACATACCGCGAGGGTACGCCCTCGGCCATCTTTCATTGCAATCACTCGCTGCCGGCCTCTGCGGTGTGGTACATAGCCCTGACGAGGCGAACTCAGAAACAGACATGCCCAGATACAATTTACGAGAATAGTACAACAAGAGTGAGCTATATGAGGCGTGCGTGTGCGATTGCTAGTACGATTGTGAGAATGCTAGGTAGACTGGTATAATGTGGGACAAGAGGGTATAGCTTGAAGATCGCGGGCGTACAGACATGCTGAAGGGAATTTCGTAGCGATAGTGGCCGTCAAGGACGAGGACGCGTCCCTGGCTAGAACGCAATGTTAGAACCAACCCACTGTAAGTGTGCAATCGCAAAACTCACACTGGTCGAGGGTACATGATGCAGCTTGCTCGACGCCGAGAGCCTTAGAACGGAATGGCGGTCTGGCAGTGACAACGGACGTTAGCTACTCGGTACGCAAGGACAGATCCTGACACGCACCGAACGAATAATGCTCGCGAGCTCAGACCCGACCAAATTGCCAAAGAACTCCAGATCATTCGCCATCATCTTTTCACATTGCGAGCACCGGTGATCTGACAGATCCTTCGCCGTCGCGTAGGTGATACGGGCCATCAAGCCCGCCAGAGCTTCCACGCACGGCCGATCCCTGAGTCCCTTCTCGAGCGTCTTGCAGAGCTTGCTGAACCACTGGGCGACAGAGATCTTTGTCCGACTCCGACCGATGTCTATTTCGTGGCGAGGCGCACCGCCCGAGCAGTTGTTCCAGATGAACCTCTCGTCCATAAGGGCCGGCAGCCAGACGCGCTTGCCGCCGACGGACACCAGGCGGCGCTCGACCCTCCGAAGAACTCTGGCGCGGAACCTGCCAGCAGAGCCGTCGGGACCGAAGATGGCGTCTCTAGCAGCGTATGCATCCATCTGGGAGCTAGTGAAGCCGAGCGAGAGGTGACAGACGAGCTCAATCCCGTAGGGCCAGCTATAGCGTCGAGCGAGCTTGGCACAGTATAGCATGTCTTCTTCGCTGCTGCTGGTGAGGAAGTGCTTGTATGCCGGCTTCAGGGGGTCGAGTGTCTCCTCAGGAGCGTCGAGGTCGCGGGCGACCTGGATCGCGATGCAGACGATCGTCTTTGAATCAGTGTCCTGCTTGGGAATGGACAAGCCGTGTGCTAGACGCAAGAGGACAGACAGCGTGGCGAGGGCGATCGTGGACTTGTAGATATATAGGCCGTCCGAGGAGCATGACGAGGAACCGACGCACTTCTCAAGAAGCCCAGGGAGCGCTGTGTCGACCTTTGCTCGATTCGCCCTGTGGCAGCGAGATAGAGAGCCGGGCATGATGATGATGTCGGCGTCGGGGATCGACGCTGCGTCGAACGAGTTGTTGTATCGGAGAGCGTCTTCGGTGTGGCGGATGGTGACGCCTGGGGGCAGAGGAGGATCCTCGGTCGGAGGAAGCACGTCAGAAAGTAGAGGCGAGCCGAGGATGAACAACAGGGCCTGAGGACTAGCAGCGCTCGCTTGGAGAGGAGAAGCGGAGGGTCCAGCCTCGTCGTCGTTGGATTCCGAGTCGCTGATGATGCACTGCCGGCGCCTTGGACGCAGCTGGTTGGTACCGAGGTCGTTCTTCCGACTCTTGCGCTGGTCAGATCGCTCGGACGATGAAGGTGCTCTCGACATCGGGTCAGCTGAGTGGGATATCGCTGGAGGGGGAGGGGGAGATCGCGGCGTATGGAAAAGGTATGGCGCGGCGAGAACGAACCTGTTCCCAGAGCCAGACCAGCAGGCCTTCCTGGCGAGCTGCCACTTTGGGCGCCTGTCGATCCACCCGCGCACCAGCACCGCGTCCACGCCTGTGAGCCGACTCTGCGTCCTTTCGTGTGCAGATCACCACTGCCAGTTGTACATCATCATTTTCAGAACCGCCGATGCTCCCAGTCGAACGCGCTGCAGACCGCTGGGCGGCGGCAGCACGGCCGCCGCGAGCAGAGCCGACGGACAAACATAGCCTAAACAGTCGCAAACATCCTTGTTGATTCTCGTTCAACAAGAAACGCGTGACGTAGGCTCGCGAGCCAGCCTCTTAAATTTCGGAAGAGGCGGTACCGTCGTTCCTCCATGTGGAGGCTGGTTCGTATGGGGGGGCCCCAAAGGGAGTCCGCTCGGAGTTTGAATCCGTTTGGCTGGGGAAGCGCCCACAGGAAGGCTTTCAGCGGGGCAGTGGGCAGTCGTGGCGAAACTCATGATTACTCTGAAAATCACGAATAAATTGGAGGGGACTAGAACGCAGTCATCAACTCGAGCTAGAGCAAAATCTGAACCACTGAGCTGGATGTGAGTAATAGGCAGAGGGATTGGCCTCGAGAGCTCTCGCGCGTATGCGGTTTCAAACTCCGAGCGGACTCCTGGTGAGGCCCCCCCTCACGTACTAGCCTACGCGTGACGCACCAATTTGGCCCCACAAGACATATAAATAACGCCGCCGTGCGAGGACATGGCCTCACATTCACCCCCCGCCTCAAGACAACTCGACGACCTCTGCGCTGGACCGACCCATCAAGCTCGACGTTGGACATGGTGAGCACGTCGTCGCCTCCGAGTTCACGGACGATGCTGACGACACGCTCCATAGGGAGCACCGGTTGTTTCAGAGTCTCAGGGCCCGTGCGGACGAGGGACGTCACGGTCGCCGGCAACCCCTGTTTTTCACCGAGGGCGGGGCCGACTCCCCGCTTGTCGGACGCCGCGGAGGCTCGTCGACCACGGCGAGTCGCCACCGTGCGGTAACAGGCCAGGGCGTTGGGCGTCGCACGCCCGCGCCTCATGCCTGCACAACAGTGTTCCGGAGCTTGACCGCCCGATAACAGTTCACTGGATCGGTTCTCGCTGGCAACGGCAGTTCCACCCAACCCACCAGGTGGATCCCGTCGGGAGCAGCGATGTTTTCCGTCACCACCGTCGTCGGACGCGGCCTGAGGGACATCTAGACCACTCAGACCGGGGGCCGGGGACTCTCCGCAAGGTCGGACGTGCAACGATGGTACGGTGGTCCCGTATCATCGGAGGGCGAGGGCGGCGGCCGATTCCGCGCGCCTTCGTGCCTTCTGGCGGTGCGAGCAGCTTCGGCGTCGCACCGGCCAGGTCGCCGACGGCTGGTCGGAGGCCAGAGCCAGCCGTTTGACGCGCGACATTGCCGGCAAGGAGACACTTGGCACCGTCTCTGCGCCGAGCACAACCCGGGCGGGCGGGTCAATTGGGGGATGGCTACACGGTCATGAGGGACGGCGTTTACGTCCGTCGTCTTATCAGGGCCTCGCTCCGTGAGCTCCTTGGGCCGGAGCGTGCAACGTCGGGAGGTGGCCCCTTCCGACGGAATTTTCTATTCTTTTCTTTGCCTTTCTTGTCTGTGTCACTGATGTCCCACAGCAACCGAAAAAGGATTACAAGGTGCGTACCCGAAGGAAGGGCGGCTCCTCCTTGGGAGCCGTCCTGACGCGGACCTCTACGTGGTCTTCGGGACGAGTAGCTCTCGGGTCGCATGACTCGAGAGTGAAACCAACACGCGTCGAATTTTGCTCTTCTTTTTCGTTTTCATTTGCACGTCCATAGTCCATAGCCCGGCACTCTGTATGGGTTCGTCCCGCATATAGATAGAAGATGGAATACAATTCTGTGATGCATTGCGGGCTGCTGTAGCGTGTGTACATCGTCCCAGAAGAGACCGCCTCAACCAAGGGCACTTGCAGAAGCTCTGGCAACATTGAACTAGATACCGTGTATCAGCGTCCCGCAGGTGCCGGAAATTATGGCATACACGCACCTGGCAATCCTCCTCTTCATACCCTTGCCCATACCCAGGACGTATTCTCCGTCGTCACGCAAGGAGCCCATATCCAAAGCGGCGAGCAGTGATACTGTGTTACGAGAGCTACGCTTCTGCGGTAGTCTCTTGGCACACCCCGGCAGCAGCGTCGTAGCTGCCAAGCGGCGATGAGCTGCACGAAGCCCTGCTGGCGCAGAGCACGGCCCGGACGAGACCCCCGGGAGCCAGCCGGGGAGATGTTGCCGTTCTAGTCATGGGCGAGTCTGAAAGCCGTCCGCGTGCCGTACAGGGAGGCGTGATACGAGCATAGGGATAGCGGCGGGTTGGACGACGTGGGCAAAGCGCGAGCCTAGCAAAGCGCGCGCCGCTTCTTACTTTGGTAGGGCGCATCATCTCCAGGGCGCCAACATCCCGACGCTTTGCCCCGCGCCGGAATTGTCGCCCTTGCCCGACAACCATCTCTCCGCTTCACCTTCTACATCGTCGTCTTGGTTACTCACTATCAGTGATGTGCAGACATCCTCCTCGTGCTGCGGATATTGCTCCGATATGAGAGCGCCGCAAGTGTCTTCGCGGTCGATGATCTTGGCCCGCCGTTCGCGCCAAACTTCGTGTGGGAGACGCGAGCCTTTGACATCCTGCTCTTCTCTACACTAGTTTCCGGCAACGGTACAATGCTGGGGGCTGGCATATTTCTAGGTATGCATCTTCCGTGTGGTCCATGGCCTTAAATTGACAGCCTGCCAGGTTCCCGTGAGCCGTCAATGAAGACGGTATGCAGCGCGGATTACAGCGTTGGAGAATCTGTCGCAGCCACCACCACATCGTTCCCTCTTTCAGTAACCCATCACTCTCTGGCCCCTGTAAACACAGCCCCACTTCCTCCTTTCCGTCGCTGCAGCGCGGCCGTGTGCTATGCAATGAGCTTGTCTAAGTGTTACTACACCCGTGTTCCCACAACTCGTCAACACTATTATGCGTTCGTGCTCCTCTCAGACGCACGTATGTCCATACACCTTCGTTCCATAAGGCGTACCAACAGCTTCGCAAGATATTATCGCATTCGGCCGCCGACTGGTAGCGCTGTTGCCTACTGGATGATATCATTGGTGCGTGTACGCAGACGTCCGTACGGGCCACACCCGCTAAATCGTCGCGTGTAGGCACTATGTATATCTGTTGGAGCTTCCGCTAGCAACAGTATCCGAGTGGTACAAGAGGGCGCGAAAGAGGGCAAATTACACGCGTGGGCAGCGGCGTGGATGGGCTCCACACGGCTGGTACAGAGGGCGTGAGGTGAGGCGTGCCACCTTTTCGAGGGGCTCAGTGCTGGCTGTCGTGGTGGACACCAGATGTCGAGGTACGCACCCGCTCTCATCAGCTAGGAAAGCTAGGCTGAACGTTACTTCAGGTTTCCAAGCCGAGTTTGGTGCCGAAGGCCAAAGCAGCCAGCACGACCTGAGCTCCTGCAGATACGACAGGATTCGCCCTCACCGCCGCCGAGAATTGGGAAGACTCGGATGTAGCTGCCCATCCGCGGCCAGCCACATGATCGTCACTTTGTGCTGAATTACTGAGTCTTCTGCGCGGCAAGTGGAGGCGAACGCTGCACCTGCGCGAAAGCGCTTCGCACAATTTCCAGTGCCCTGGGCCTACGAAGACATGGATCTCACCACGAGGTGAGCACGTCGTTCTATGCGCGTGTTTGACCGTGACGACTCACTTTTGCCTGCGTTAAGTCCTGGAAGACGTCGCACAGCGGCAACATCGCCGACAGAATCAAGTCCAAGATATTTCGTCGCTTCCTCGACGTTCATTGTGCTCTGGCTGCTGCACCCTCGCAAAAACAACTGAAACCAGTGGTATGCGTGCTTGTTGCCCTACGCTGCGCATTTGCTGATGTCCCTGCAGCGCCTGCGCCGGCAGCGCGATGTCGAGCGGACAATCGCGCGAAGCACAATGTCATCGCGCCGCGCGCTCCGATCCCATTCGCGAGGGTTGAGGGTGATGTACCGGCCAACATGCACACACAAAAAGCTTCATGCTTTGGACTGTGTCGACGAGCTCTGACGCTTGGTTGGTTCGGTTGGCGACGACTCTGTGCAGCCATACAGCAGCTGAACAATCGACGCCGACTGGGAGCCGAGCCGATCATTGCGAAGGTCAAGAGCGCTGCGCCAACAACGGCAAGGCTTCAGGAAGAGTAGTGCCGAATGCCGAAGCGACACTGGTCAGCCCTGTCCTGTGACGGCGACCTGAAGGTGATCTTTGTGCTCGCGTCATCACTCGCGTCTCAAGTAGCTGAGATTCCTTGTTCTAGGTCAACACTCTGACACTGCAACAGGAGCCTCTGTGCGACCAGGTATATCCGCGAGTCGAGAGCACACCTGTACGCCACTTGCGCAATGCTAGAGTGGCAGAGAACGTGCCCAAGTCGGCGCACGTAGGAGGGCACGGAGCAACAGTGATCAACTCATGCGCATGTCGACCAAGCCCGAACGCATCCAATCTTGCGCTTCGCGCTCTGGCTCGCATCTGGACGCGTGAACAAGGTGCGTGTGCTTGTTCTCGTTCGATGTACATCGGCTGATCTCTTTGCAGCAACCGCGCACAGGGCACAACGTCGTAGCGCGGGATGTTCAGACATCGTTCGCGATAGCGAATCATGAAGCAACGGCCGACGTGCGTCCTGAGGACTGCGAAAAGTCCATAATCATATCTTCGCGCCGTCGCCGTGGCGTCAACGCCGCGACGGCGACGACGACGTCGCTGCTGTCGGGCTTCGGGCTAGCCTTGAAGGTGAGCTGCGTGCCCGCGTCCTTACACACGCCCTTCATTGCTGATGCGCCTCGCTTTGAAGTCGACTGTTCGACGTCGCAGAAATGGACGGCGCTGCTTCGATCGCCGATACCAGGGTCTATCGGCTGACCAGGAAAGCACACAAGACGTCGCGGCGCCGCATACAAGACACGTGCGTGGCAGCGTCGGCATTGCCGCTGACTCTCTTGCGAACGACAGGGCCGCCTACACGACAAAATACCGCCTCGGACGTGCACAACAGACGGAAGATGATCGATGATATCGGCTCCTCAAGACCCTGCGACGCGCCGGCCCCGGTGCGAAGGACGCCCACGCCCTCTTCGAGGCTGCTTCTTCGAGAAGGACGTCCGCTGACGAGAGCTCGTGGTTGCGCAGGCTAGCCTCGTACCGGCTGACGCTCAATTCGACGTGGGCGGCACGACCCGTAGTCGCTCCATAGGAGGCCGTTGGAAGCAGACACACGTAGCTCCCGACGTATTCGTTGAAAATCACTGTCTCTGAGATGTAGTGTGTGCGAAGTAGAAGCTTCTCGAGGGGCTCGAGAGCTGCACACTACCAGCCTGGGGCGCATTCGGCGTACCAAAGCCGAGCCTCGTTCAGTCTCATCATCATGTATACCTGCCACAGTATAATATGCAGAAGGCTGTCAGAGGCAAATGCCGATGCCTACCGCGGTGTTTCATGCCTCTGCGCCGCGCTCGCTGGTGTCGTCTGTTTGCGCCGCAGATCCTAAAGCCAGCTCCAGGCGCTTAACTCGCCGTCAACATGACCTCCACTTCCGATGTCGTCGAAGCGGCAAGGCTTTGCCTACAGGCTGTTACTGCTTGGAGATTTGACTCAGGGTACGTACGTGGTATTATATGCGCTGATTTGCTCACATCGAGCACCTTTGCACCCCACAGGCACCCTCCCGGCTCGGACACGCTGCACGACCTGCGTCGGGACTATCATCCAGAGACCATCGAATCCGTGTCCACGGCCTTGACAGATGCCGAACACATCATAAAGCGTGCGATTGCACACGTCTCTGCAGTACGCAACGCCCAGACACCCGTCTGTAGACTGCCCACCGAACTGCTTCGCTGTATCTTCGAACACTACCACGACGTCTCAGAATACCGAGGACGACGCTCAGAACTGCACCCTGGATTCGCCCTTACGTGGGTCTGCTCCCATTGGCGTGCTGTCGCCTTAGACCACCCCGTCCTGTGGAGCTACATCGACCTCACTTGCCCCTCACCTGTGCTCGACTGCGTCCTCGACCGTGTCGCCAGGCATCACATCTCTGTTTACTACCGCGCTACCAGCTCGCGTTCTTTGCCTGACACGAACTCGGAGTCGACATGTGACACCAACCATTGGCTTTCATCTGCATTCGTCGCTCGATTTCTTCACGAAAACCTCCACAGAACTAAGGATCTCAAGCTCGACATCGACCTCACAACTCTCGGCCCTTTCTCCATCGTTTTCGTTACCCACGCACCCCTACTCGAGCGTTGCGTTATTCGCTGCGAACATGATTCGGCGTTTCCGGTTCCAGCTCCGGGAGTCCCTCTTTTCGGTGGATGTACTCCGCGGTTGCAGTCTCTGAATGTCCGCAGTTCGACTTCGCCTTGGAACTCTGTGTCCTTCAGCGCCACGAGCCTCACCTCGCTGGTGCTCTATTGCAACTCCATGTCTGCCGCTGACGGGCGCGGCCTGGTCCAGATTCTCGAACGATCCCCGCATCTGCAAGAGCTTCGCATCAGTGTTCGCTACGATGGATTAGAAGAGCGGTCCGCGACGCGGCCGGTTGCCGCTAGAGTACCCCGCGCCGAGCTGAAGAGGCTGCACACGCTGTACCTGTACCTCCCGTCCTCCATCGTCTATCGGATTGCCTCCACCATCCATACCCCTTCCCTACGCCACATAGAGCTGCACATGGGGCGGATTCAGATGCCTTATGCCGACATCGTGGACAGGTTCTTACGACCAGACAACCTCGCGCCTGTACCTCTCCACGAGACAGAATTCCTTTGGATATCGGCGAACTCGCAGCGCGAGAAGCACAGGCCCTCGATGATCTCGGCAGGACGCCCCCCGAAAGATCATTCAGGTCCAGTGCTATTGATTCAATGGAGAGGGCGTCCAGACGACGTCGAAGCCCAGGCACAGGTCGTGCGCTCTATCGCTGATATCGTCCGCCAGCAAGCCGCGTCCAACGTGCACACGCTCCGCCTCGACTGCGACTCTCCCCAGGACGCTCGAAGATGCGATATTCTTCTAGAGATATCGTCCGTCCGATGCGTCGAGGCCACCAGAAGTGCAGCAGCCCTGGTCATGGAGAGGATATGCGAAGCGGCCTCATTGCCAGCTTTCGCCGTCGCGTTGAAGAACCTCGAGGAGATCGTTTTGACAGACGGAAGATACGAAGGCGAGACGGTTGCCCAGTTCCTTCGTTGGTGCCGGTCCAGATGTAGGGATCCGGACAACCGCCTTCGCAGGGTGGAATTTCGAGAGAATGGGAAGGTCCGGGTGGATTGCTCTGACGCACAGAACAGGCTCATGGATCAGTTTCGCGATGTGGTAAACAATGGCATAAAGATTGTAGATTATGATGAACTGGTTTTCGAGTGCATGACAAAGTAGAACAGTCGGGACGTTGTATGTAGATATGTTGAACCTCGCAATTACACGGCAGATCCTTGTTGAAGGGGCACGGCTGGAAAGATCCCACCAAGACTTCGGATGCTGCTTTCGACAGGGGGCGAAGTATCAACTTGCGTTTGACACTGTCTCGAGCGTCTTGGGCGATCACAGTCAGCGTTTTACACCCCGTCATAGCAAGCCAGCGACTCACCAAGCGCACATAGTGATCGTTGGAAACGGCGCACTCTCGCTACTGGGGTCCGCAAACGACAGTTCTGCGACGGCGCGGGTCCCTTCTCGAGCGGCGGGATCGCCAGCCGCGCGCACACAAGCCACCCCGTCCACATGAATGACGGCGGCGTCTTCGGCTCTGCATCGAGCATGTTCGGCTTCGACGATGTGCACGGCGGGATTGGCAGCGCGAGCTTGGGCGGGAAGACAGCTGGCGGTGTGCACGGCTTGGGTGGATACTTTGCCAGAGGTGGCAAAGACGAGGACGCACAGTGGGGCAATACTGGACGCGCGCATGGACTCGGAGGTTATCAGCGGGGCCAATGCCCTCCGCAGATGTGTTCAGGAGGTGGGATGACCGCGTTCCGGAGCCAGGCGCATAGATAACAGCGATGATCTTCCCAGGAGGAAAAGCGATGGAACGGTCCTCGACGGCTGGGGACGGCTGGGCGCGTCTGGGCGCGAAGAACACTTGGACTTGACAGTCTCAAGCGTAATTTCACTGAAGCAGGTCTCAGCCTTGAGACCGGCTTCGGAAGCTGAATCGACGGCGAGAGAGCAGTCGATGGCTTTGCGCAGCTGCGTTGCAGCCGTACGAGCGTGTATGACAGAGGTCGGGCCGCAGATGGAGCCTGCCGGCGCGTTCGTCGATGAGCGTGCTTCCGAGTCGAAGGCTATGAAAAGGTCAGGCTCGGAAGGGCACATGAGACTAGATTCACGTACACCAAACAACAGCGCAGTATATTTCCAGGAACCCGGCGAGACACCCGCCGTGCTGGACGGCAATCTTCGTATTGACTCTTCTGAGCTTGCCGGCGCATTGTTGTACAGGCTGCCGAGAACGCGCTGAGAGCCGGGGACATGCGCCGAGCGGATGGTCGAGATGATCACTTTGGCGAGCCAGCCAACCTCGACTACGAGCTTGAGCGACGTCTGCATCGCGGGCGAGATTAACTTGGACCGCGTTTCCGAGCAAAGCTCCCGCAGTCTACGTCCCCTTCGCCTCGTTCACCAACCTCGTAGTCGCCTGTCGCGGCACGTGCGTCGCTTGTCTCTCCGTCGATGGCGGTGACGGCAGCTCTGCGGTCCGCGGAAGCGTGGGCTCGAGTATCTGACAGCTTCGGTGAGCACTTGCCCTCCTTGCGTTCGGTGAAGCAAGCGACTTACCAGTCAATATAGACACCGGCTGACTTGATGGGAACGCCGCTGCGGCTTCTTCAAACATGGCGCCGACGGCAGGTGCACACAGGACGAGCACGGAGGGGACGCGTGCGTTGGAAGCGTCTGTGGCTCTGGTTCAGCCTCGACGGCCTCGACGTCGCTCAGGGCGGGAACGTTGGCGCGAGCGGCAGCGGCGACGCGGAGGCGAACGCGGATGGCTCTTGAGGGCCTTTTGCTCTTGCGGGAACGCTGGCGATGCGAATTCAAGGTTGGTCGCGAATAGCACGAGTGCCTCTCAGAGCGAGAATGGTGGTGTCTGAGGCTGGGCCGGATACGCAGTCGACGGCGATGCTAGCAGGGCTCCAATATAAATTCGAGCGTAGTGTCTTATGGATGCAATACGAACCTTGGAATGCAGGTCTGAATATCCCCTCATTCAGATTATCGCTGGAACATACTTCGCGTGGATCTTGGCGAACGGATTTGTTCATACCCAGTGATGGCTAGGAAGAGCAGGACGACGCACCTGCACCACTCGACTATGTCTGCCAGTAGAGCTGCGCGCCGTTGATGATACGGACCATTGTGCGCGCCGTGGAGTGGTCCTTCCGGCAGATACCGCTGGACGCCGCGCTGAGATGCAAGTGGCTGGTGGAGCACCGTCTTCTTGCAAGTAGCCTTCTCCGCGTGGTCGCACGTGGTAGCCTTGCTGTGCACCTTCGTCGCTGCACATACTGGTAGTTTCCACAGTGCCTCTGTGCTGGTTGGATGTGAGGGCCTGGTAAAGGAAACATGAGCGGAACGTACCATCGCCTCGGCCTGATTGCAAATGTGGTTCGTGCCCTGCAGACATGAGATAAGCTGGATTTATCGTGTCAGACTAGGGGTAAACGTTGTGCGTACCTCCCCAAAGTTGCACTGAATTGCATCGTTCGTCCTGTGGACCCTGGCCGGGCTCGTGCTTCGCCTTCATGATGACGCACTTTGCGGCCATGCTCTGAGACCGCTCGAAGCCATCCTGGTAAACGAAGGGATCGGCGGTAGCCTAGATTGATGTGAGAAACAATTCAAAGGTAAGCATGAATGTTTGGGCGCAGAACGGTGATGAAATGCACCTCTGCCGCAGACTCCCTAAGTCGGCCGTGCTGACTTTCTTCTGCACAATACTGAGCGAGCAGGGTATTTTGCAGGAGTTGTTAACGTTAAGAGTGCTCGACAATCTGCGAAATGGGCGCATACATTCGTCAGCTAACGCGTCCACGCCGCGCCGCAAGTACACTTACCAGGGGTTCCGCGTCTGAATATTACGTTCTTACGGCTCTTCTGCGAGCATCCTTCCCGCTCGCCATACACTGCCTCCGGGCCTCCAGCTCGCGGTCTGCGTCTTCTCCGGCATGAGGGGGTCATCACAAGCTTGAGTTCGCGTATACCGGAGACAGGTCGGGTATAGGCTTGTTCTCGTTCGCGAGGATGAAGTTTACGGTGTGCTGCTGACCATGTCCGGCTGTGAGTCTGCCAACACCGGAGACACTTCAGGAGCATCGCAGTCAGACATCATGCTGAGACCAGCGAGGGCAGAAAGAGTGAACTCACAGGCGACGTGAGGAAGGTGGGAGCCTTTGGAAAGAAGGACGTCATTCACCCTGCTTGCGATGGTGCGCTAGCATGGAGTAGGCGCGTCTTGGTAAAATGTGCGAGGGGTTGTGGTGGCAAAGGCGGGTGACCGTGAAAGGAGCGAGAGGATGAAGGCAAGCGGAGAAAGTGCGGGGGTGGCTGCGCAACCGCCTGATGAGCGCGCACTTCGTGGCGCATCATATTGACGCGCCTCCCGCCCTGGTCCCGCTTGTCCCGCGCTCTCGTCTTCGCCCACCCGAGCATTTCGCACAGAGCCTCGGCCCGTCCGCGTCCGGTCTCGCGCTACATTATCTGATCATGGGCACCGGAATACCCTCGATATCAGTCTGCATTCCTCCATCGGCTTGCTCTCGTCGCATCGCACTTCGACCACATCGCCCTTCTGCCGCCTTGTCACGACGAATGGATTTGGCGCGAGCCGGTCATACGGACGGGCTCCTCCCTGAGGAATAGCCTCCCTACACTTGGTCCGCCATGCTTTCAGCGCTCACGGTCAGCACGAAGCTTCCATTGTCCGCACTCCCTTTCCGTACTCAATCTTAGCCCAGAGTCCGTGGAATGGCGTGGTATGAGCCTCAATGCGACACGGAGGAAGACACCCTTGAAGAAGCAGGACTCTACACTGGTTAGAAGGACGATGCGATGCAGGGAAAATCAACGCGCTTGCTTCCCGTGAAGGTGGTGGAGGAGCTGGATGCGTAGCTGGCGGTGTTTGAGATGGTGCGTCGAACCGTTGCTCTATATACAGCCCTAGCTCATGACAGAAGTATAGGTGGAAGTGACCGCCCTATTGAATCGCTGTCCCAAGCTATGTCAACGATGCATCGTGGCCTAATCTTCCCCACACCCTCTTCAGCAGCAGGCCTGCCTGCGCAGCGGTCGCCATCCTCGTCGCGCAGCTCGCAGAAGTCGCTACATCACCAAACACTCTCGCGTTGGACTTGAGCGCGTGAAGAATCCTGGAACGCTCCACGGATAGGCCATGGACGTGCTCAAGACGTCGCACAAAGTCGCGCAGGACATGACACCCGACATGACCGCTCTCGAAGACTTCTACTCTCTCTTCATCGACAAATCTGACTTGGAGGTCCGCCACTGCGACGCCTACCAACAGCCGCTTTGAGGAAAGCGTGGGCCGGGCTTGGGCTGGTTGACCTCACTGAGATGACGGTCGCGACAAAGGCCACGCTGCTGCAGCTCGTCGTCCGGCGCGCGAAGCGGTTTGGGCGGAACGAACCACCTGAACGTCTCGCAACGACCCCCAGCCGTGACGATATATTACAACCATATGCCGAAGACGAATCGTCGCCTACTAGAGGTCCAGTCTCGCCAATGCTGGCGGCCGACGACACCTCGACATCATCGTGTATATGCGGGACCACATTCGTCTGTTCCAACTCCACTGTCAATATTCGTCCAGCCGCTGGTGAGCAAAGTGTACTTCCCTTCTTTTGTAAGCAAAGCTGAGCTTAGCGTCAGATCAAAGCGCGGTACAACGCGCTATGGACCTGGATTCCCGTCGCATGCACCCGGCTGCGACTCTCAGCGGAGAGATTTGCTTCGCCCTCCTGCAGGATCCTACATCATGCGCCCAGCAATCTATGCCTGCCGCATAACGCGTATCGAGAGACATGTGTCAGTCTTCAAAGCTCGAACCAGAGCGCCGAACGAATCTACATCCAAAGATCTATCGAGACCCCTCCGCCTACAAGGCGATTCGACTCCACGCAGACACCGGTGTTGCAAATGCAGACCACGAGATTCAAGGGATGCAACCAAATAGGCGTGAGGAATATTCGCGATACAAACAGAGCAAGTATGCGGAATCAGCGATATACTCTGCCGCGCCGGCGACTCTTGACCCGCTTCCGGCCACCATCGACATCCCTCCTGGGTCTGAACGTCCACTGCTTCCAGCCCTGAACGGCTAAGCCGTATTCAACCCGCCCACGACCTTTCATTCTGCATGCTCGTCGTCTAGCACGTCAGCGTACACTGCTATACCGGCGCTGACGGCCACTACATCGTCACCGACCCCCCGCCGACCTCGCAGCATTTCCACACGTCGTCAGCTCGCGCACCGTGAAAACCAACTACCCACGTCACTGCGACATGTGCTGTAGCGGTAGAAGCACGCGCAAGATGCGACGTCGCTTGTGCGCTGCTGAAAACCGGTTAAGCTATGCCGTACGAGGGGTCGGGCTCCTATCTGCCAGGCATTCGCGAGCAGGATGCAGAGGTGCGCTCGCCTTCTGACCACAGTGCTCAGTCGTGTCGTGTCATAGCTGATACGCTCTTTGACGGCCGTAGCTGCCCACCGATAGCGGCAGGAGCGACCGTCCGCGCTCCACCTCAATATTTTCCAAGCACGTCCGAGAATCATCACGTTGGCTGCCACAAGCTCAGCGAAGGAATCAGCTGCTATAGTGCGCTCGTGAGCGTAGGACGAGCAGCGCGAGGGGAGGAGTCGGTAGAGTTACGGGCACGGGGAAAAGGTGAGCAGCAGATCGTGCACATACTTGCGTTTCTTAAACGGGACCTAGGTCTCGCGGGCTAGGCGTCTTCGCTCTGCGTCAAATGTAGAACATCAGCATCTCCCAGGAGCTCCGACGCGTAGGTCGTCAGCCTCGACGACGCAGGTCCCAGATCCGAAATCTAGGGACTTCTCGTCAAGCGAACGCTACGACAGCGGCACCACCAGGAACCAGGTTCCTGCAGGGAGCCATGTCTCGTCGCATCGACACCTCATGGGCCCAGCCTTTTACGCGGTGCAGTTGGTGCCACTCGCACAGAATATCTGCTGTCTGCACCTTCCCCTCTGATCGCACGACGTCTTCATCCCAGCACGGGTTACCAGGCTTGACGATGGAGGCAGTAACAGCGTGCGGCTCGGAGGTTCTGAACTGCCCACCCAATCCATGGCCCCGCGCGCTGGCCTACCGAGACGCAGATTCCCTATTCTCTCGTATTCTCCCCTGGGTCGCCATCGGCGATGGCAAGGTTGGGCGCTTTGCACTCAAGTGCTCAGTGATTTTCCGTTGCAGTTCACGTCTACCTATCTGCCTTGCTAGGTCCTCATGCCTGCACACTGTGTAGTACACTACGACTCATATTGCGCTCAATTCCATACACAGAATTCGTATTGACGTGTCCACGCCCGATAGAACGCGCTTGATATCAGTCTTACGCGGCCTGGTGGCACTGGCAGTATGTTCTATAACCCGCCTTGCGTTGTCGTCGTCACTGCTTCTCCTACGATCATCTCTAGGACAGCCTGTCAAGGAGGATATAGTAGCCAGATATCATCGAACGACACCCTGACAGGAACAAAGAAGACGTCAGAAGGAGGATCCTGCAAAGACGGCACAGCGCAACTTACCGAACGCCCAATATTCGCATTTTCTCAGAGGAGGGGCGAGATTGCTGAAGACAGCCAGAGAGGCCAAAAGCGTGTGCTAGAGACGCGCGAAGGGGCCACCGGGCATCCTAGTAGGCATAGCCCGAGCACGCCTCGCATACAATGAACATGTCCCAATTTGCGCAAGCGGTCGCTACATTATGAACACCTGCGGATGAGGTCAACTTCGCGAGGACAGACATACAGTCGGCGTGTGTACGCACCGCAGGCTGTGCCGCCCCGAGTCATAGCTGGAGCCTACTTCCGAAGACCAATCTCTAGGGAGCGCTTCAGCGAGAGAGAAACGGAAGCGTAGAGAGATGAGACGCACCTCACGACCTCTATCCACAACCTCCAGGAGTCGATGGCGACGCTGTGGCGTTTGTGGTTCGCAGAGCGGACTGCGAGCATGCGCCTTTCTAACGAGAGCCGCGGCTCGTGAATGCAAAGGAAGAGGTTCTGGCAAACCTCCCTCGGAACCGCCCTGTGCGCCCACAGCGTCAGTGCAGCTCCTCGTGGCCTGAACACAGCCAAGCACTTACCGCCGCTCGATTTCCCGGGTTGTTTGCTTCCGCTGTGCATGGAAGCAGTATCGGTCGATCGCGGGGGCTTCTCTAGAGTGATTGGCGCAGCGCGTCTGAGTGCCAGTGCCTGAAAATCTGGGAGTCGTAGCGTGAGCAAAGCAACCATGCGTGCACCTGAAAGCTACTGACCAGGATACGGTCACTGTGAATACCACATCCGTCTCTGCGAGGACGCCTTGAAATGTCGGCAGGATTCGGATCGAGCGAGCCGCAGCTACGTCGATCATACCAGAGGTTACGATCTGCAATGATCGTCAATAGGAGATTAACAGCTCCAAAGGCCTAGTCGCACCTCGTACGTGGTCCGCCAGGAGTCCTTTCATCGCCATTCGCACGCCTGCCCTCGGTCCATCGTCGGTGAGGCTGCTCGCGGAAGCAAATGCGGGACTGACAACCCGGAGTGATCTCGTCAGTCACGTCTGGAGAGCCTGCACGAAGTGCTGAACTTCACCTTCGACGAGGAGCTCCACGGTGGCTCCAAGAACGTACACAAGCTCGCGCTGGTCGTCCCTTCACCCTAGCATCACGCATCCTCCTTCAGCACATCCAGGGACATCTTCTGTCGCGTCACCACGCCGCACCGACCGGCACCGACCGGGATATATCGTTATGCTCGATATCTTCGTCTCCTCCGCTATCGTCTCCGTGGCCTGAGGCGGCGCGTTCTCTCCAGCTCTCTTCCCTGGCGACGGGAGCACAGCAGTCAGGCTGCAGCATCGATGGCAACTTCGGTAAGTACACATATTCGGCGTCCCATGGCTCCAACGACTCACGAAAGCGTATGTAATCGCAGAAGGCAACGGCGGTCTCTCGCTCTCCGGCTCTGCAAGTGGCAGCGTGTCTGGTGACTTCGGGTACTTCGGGAGTGCAGGTAACGGTGGCAATGCGCGGAGCGGCGACGCGAGCGACGCGAAGGGCTTTAGGGCATGCGATTCACGCTTGAGAGCCTTGGATTTGGGCGCAATGTGGCAATGAGAATGTCAGCCTGAACGGGAGCGCGAAGGGGAATGCGGAGAGCGAGCGCAAGTTCTTGGCTGGGAAAGGTAGGGGGAAAGCGATGCGCAAACGTGTGACGCGGGCAATGCGAACGGGAAGTCGGCTGGCAGCAGAGGATTCAACATCTTCGGTGGCGTTGCCAAAGTCGAGGTCGGCGACAGCAGAAACGTTGCTGGTGGCGACGCTGATAGCGCGTATCGTAAGCCTCAAAAGGTGGCAACTTGAGGCTGCGACAGAGACCTCGGCAAAATTCTTGTCGTAATGATCATTGTAAATCACTGCCCAGGCCCCCACCTTCTTCGAAGATGCTCATCGGCCCTGCAAGGTGAAACAGCTGAGTTGACAGACAGGCATATTTCGCGAATCCGCGCACCTCGCAACCTCGTCGCATCGCACCGAACGTACACGTTCGAGACAGCACGATAGTTTGACCATCTTGAGACCACTCGAAGCTTTGTCGCAAGCTGGCATGCACACATGAGCCAATCACGTCCACGCAGCATCGAAAGTACACGTACCTTGCACGTCGTGTTGGCGGCAGCAAAAGCTGGAAGCGCCTCCAGTCACCTCTCGCCTGTCATTACAGATATGACATTGCGCGGCCGGCTCGACTCCATGGTCTTCGCCCAGCTTGAGAGCGTGGTAGGAAGTTCGAGATCGTCGGGCAGTCCTGGGCAGTCTTGTCTCGTATTCCGAGATGACAGCGCCAATGACGCGCTGTACACCGCGCCAATTCGATGTCTGCATCGCCTCTACTGAATTCCAGGTCGTCACTATTAGCCACCACGGTCAAATACGAGCACAGCGCGTGGACTCACAGCTACGCGGTTCGGGGTGGGGTCCATTCTCATATATATCTGACATGGTGATTTTGAAGAGTCGTGCAGCACATCTGCCCCAGCGAGATGGACAGATAGGCGACAAAGACCAGGACGTGGCGTAAAAGATAGCAGAAGCGGCGAGCAGACGCAGATGGTGGCAGCGTTGAAGGGAGTGGGCGGGAGCGTGGGACGGCGGTTCAAGCTGTACGGGTTGATGAGCGCACAATTTATTGGCGCGTCAAAATGGCGCGTCAAAATGATGTGCCTTGCCTCCCGCCCTCTCTTGTCCCCGCCCACCTCGAGCACGACATATGGACACTCGACGATCAGCCGAGCGCGACGTCTTGGCGAAGATCTGAGGTCGTGGTAAGCTTGACAGTGAAGCATCTTCGCGCCTTGCGGCCCTGGGACAGTGCCCTGCGCGAGCAACATCGAACGCGCTCCGCCGCGTCCCTGTATCAGCACCGTGTCGACCGCCGACCGCTCGGGGGCCCTGTCCAACACGCTCAGCTACGTTTCTGGTGAGCGTGGCTGCTCTCCTTGGCTTTATGATCTGTCTCACCTCTCATCGCGTCGATCAGTTCCCCTGCAAAGCGCACGGCCGCATACAAACGACTTGAACGTATAATCGTTCTCCTTCTCTCATCAATATGGGCACACTCGCAAGCCTCGCAGATTGTGAAAGTCAAGATACTGGCCAGTAGACGGCGCTATGCGCGTTCGATGGCCCATCCACGTTCCAAATATGCCCAGCCGAGAGGACCCAAAGGGTCACCGGAAATTCGTGTCGACGCGTAAACTGTGCGCATTGACCAACGAGACGGGCACGCTCTACACATTTCCTCGGCTCTGCTTTACCGCGGTACTCTTCGAAGAGTGCCGACGGCCAGCGCGGTGCACAGCCACATTCGCCCTAGGCTCGAGGGCCAAGACGGTGCGCACCCCACATCTGGGATTTAGTGTGTCATTGACCAGAATGGCAGGGTCATGGCCCAGTTATCCGTATGGAACGCTCTCTTAGAGAACATTCAAGCCGCAGCAGCGACGCCAGATTGCACACCCAAAGACTCGCTACGCCGCCTAGCTATCTCACATTTTAGTCTTTGCATTGCACGAGTCGCTTGCCAGAGACCTCTCGAGCGTCCCGGGGAAGGCTGCGCTTGCTAGTACAATGCCGAGGGAAACAGCTACGACCAGCCCAGTCGTCCGCGGGAACGGTACGTTGCATCGCGTTTCACTCCTCGGGCGCTCCCCATGACCTCTGAGCCGCATTCATCGTAGATTGCACCGCTCGCAGAGAAGGAGCAAGCACCTGTCGAGCTGCGCGAGAAGACGATGCAGGAGGCCGAGCTGCGCAAGATGAACGAGAATTTTCGGTCCAAACCTGACGAGGTACGCATCACGCACACTGTCCGGCTTGACTTTACGCTCCCTATACTTAATTTGTGCATAGTATGTATCGAATCCACGAAGAGCTCGAAGCCAGGGAGACGATGGTAGGGTCCGAGGAAAGGTGCAGCGACGGTACGCCTGAGCACCTCTTCTCTGCTCTAATCCTCATATTCGTCAGGCACAGAGATACACGAAAATGCGCAGACACGGCCGGAGACCAGGCCAGAGGTTGTATCCGACAAGCGCGACCGTGCGGAGACGACTGCGCGCTCGGGACGACAGCCCGACTCCTCCACGGCCCCTGCGACACCCCTGCTCACTGCAGTCCGCACGGCGCACGGCGGCACCCGCTGTACAGTAACCCTCCACGATGCGTTTCTAGACTCAAATGGAGGCCGATGAGCTGGCATGTATTTCAAAACATATCGAGCAGTGCGAGTGCGTTGTTCAATTGCTCGAGATGAATGAATGCAAGCTGATATGCTTTAGAGGAAAACCAGAACGATTACGGCAAATCCATGCGCTACTCGGTATTGTTCGTGGACTGCGTCCGAGCCCGCTTGTCCGGTGACCCCGCCCAAAGTTCGTCCTCTCGCAGAATTTATTTACCGGACGCCAACTTCGCGAGGCCACGGGCTTGGTATTATATTGTCTGAGGTGCGAGGATTTGTTTTATTGACGTGGATTTCAGCGTTTCTGATGCCGTACATAGGTACTCGTCGCGTCCTCACCGCTTGCACGGGGCTGGGGCAGTGATGCATACACACGACGATATCTGTACTCCAGATCCGAAACAGGAATATCTCAAACATAGCCTTGGCATGTGTATACGCGAGTCAAGCATGGGCCTGAGAGGCACTTGAATCCCAGGCGTGCACGTCCCATTCGTCTTCCGTCGCCACCTAATGCAGCGCGGTGATTTTCGATCAGACGGTTCACATTTCGCCTAGCGTATTCTTCTTAGGTGGCCCAAATGCATACGCTCCCATCACAAGTGTCCAAGTCCAACAGAAATTGCCATGCAGTTTTACGCTCTCATATGCTAAGCTCAAGTGT
This sequence comes from Phanerochaete sordida, assembly GCA_019973155.2. Classification (NCBI taxonomy): domain Eukaryota; kingdom Fungi; phylum Basidiomycota; class Agaricomycetes; order Polyporales; family Phanerochaetaceae; genus Phanerochaete; species Phanerochaete sordida. The sequence continues at coordinate 39,586 of BPQB01000094.1, forward strand.
TAGCGCTGCCAACATGTCCCCGACTGCATCGCCCCCTTCGCTGTCTTCCTAGTCCCATTCTTGCGCATCGCGCCGAAGATCCCGAACGCGCCGCGCGCAGCCAACCATCTGTTACCATCTCCCGCGTCGCTAGACTGCGCGCTATCGTCCTCCGTGTCGCCAGCGAGGAGCGCGACCTCACCAGTATAGCCGTCGACTCTGGCACCTACCTCTCTTGTGGACGAGACCGTTGTCATTCGTGTCCGTGCAATCCTATGTCGGGAAACACATATGTAGGGAATATATTTCGATGTTCCGCAAGCCGTTCGGCCTCCACCTCCTACCTAGACCCGTGCCAGGCGCGTAGCCAAGGACTCGGCATATATGACCACACCGATGACTCGGAGTGTGAGCGAGTGCGAGACGCATCAAGACCTCGCGGTTTGAGTTGCAGTCGAAAGCGACTCGGATTCGCATGTGAAGGATTCTCGTGTCTGGCATGAATACCCAGATAGTGCTGGTAGAAAGAGGCAGAGGATCAAGCTGTGCATGTGAGTGTTCGAACACCGTGGCGCAGTTCGTGCGTCAGGGCCCTTGCTCGGACTAGGTGACTCTTGACTCCGTTCACTCCAGCTTCAACTGCTCTCCAAGAACGGTATTCGACGAAACGACGTGGAATATTTACATGCTGCAAACCGAAAACGCGATAGCCAGTCCTCGACGAGGTACGTACACCGACAGCCCCCAACAGGCACTATCTGACACCCGACATTCAACACTTGACACACTCGACACTCTGCACAAACGCGTCCGCTCCTTCTGCCCACGTGGAAATCTCACAGAGGAGTTCCGGATCGTCCACGATAAGCCTCAGCCGGGGCAGGTCCGGAGACGTGCGAAACCTCTTCTGCAGACCCCGCCGAAGGTGATCCGCCCACGTAGCGGATGTGCTCGCCATGTATTCGCCCACGAGGCGCAGCTCCTCGAGAGCCGAAAGCCACGTCGAGCGTTCTAGGCGGGCTGCGAAATTGTCCAATTTCGTTCCAGGTTCGTTTAACGACACCACCAGCACACGCACGCGGGGTGTGCTGACGTTGAAGTTCCAAGACTCTACCGATTCGCCGTCCAGCACGAGGCACTCGACGGCGTGCAGCGGCAGCAGGCGCAGGAGCTCGCGCATCTCCGACGCACTTCGGTCGCGTTGGATGACTTCGAGGTGGGGGTGGAGGCCCAAGCGTAGCATGGTCGAATGATCGGGCGAGAGGCCTGTACGCGTAGGATCTTCGGTCCAAAACGAGAGGCGCTGCTCGTACTTCTCGAACCGTGCGAGATGGAGCGTGAGCAGGGGCGTGCTAGGCTCGTGGGGGGCGAGGGAGCGCGAGACGGCCATGTAGAACGCCTTTCGGGAAGCATAGAACGCCTCCGCGTTCAAAATCGTAGTATTCGGGTTAATTTGGCTGATATTCAGGCTGCAGCCCGCAGGAAGCGCAATGCGGTTCAGGAAATACGTCGCGCTGTCCACGCTGATGTCTTCCCAGTGTACTGCGAACTTCTTCAGGGCGGGGAGCGAAATCGGTGTGTGCGAAACGTCGGCATCGACAGGACGGGAGAGAGAGGGGAAGTTCGCGATGGAGAGCTCCTCGAGATTGGACAGACGCTGAAGCTCACTCCAGAACCGGTCGGATGAGATAGACCCCGGCAATCGAGTGCAGCCGTTGACGCCGATGTGAAGCTTCCTGAGCTTGGTGGAGAATAGGGTCGTCACCAGAGACAGTGGGATATCCGTCGTGGCCACCTCCTCCAGGTGTCCCATCTCGCCGCCGCCTCGGAGAAAGGCAGGCAACTTCTTGTCGCCATCGGCGGGAGCGTGCTTGTATATCTGTATGGCCCCGATGACGAGGCGTCGTAACTGAGGGAAGGTTGCATGCTGGAGGCCCGACTTGAATATATGCTGTTCGGCAAGTCCGAAATCGATGGTCATTTCGAGCTCTCGAATGCGCGCAGAGTGTTCGGTGGCCGCGGTCCAAACGGCGAGCGACTCGGCTTGCTGGAGTGCATGCTCCTCTCCGTATCCAGAGAAACGCATGAGTGAACCGGAGACATGGAGAAGTGCTGCCTGTGAGCGTAGGAGGTAGCATTCGACAGCCACCATGTTGTTGAGCAGGATGTGCGTCCAAAGCGTCGCAGAGTGTAGTATGATTGTACGCCAGCGCTCACAGATCCAGGAGGCGACGAGCCACCCATGGCTGCATGGACGGCACGTCGCAGCGGCGTAGAATTTGAAAATGGAAAGCAGGACGTCTTCTGGGAGGATGACGGCGATGTTCCCGGCGTTCATGACCTTGCGAAGCTCCAACGCTCTACGAAGCAGGGCGTCGTGCTGGTCGTCGAGAGCAAGTCGCTCTGTCGGGGACAAGACACTGAACAGCGGCATTGGGGCTGCGAGCGACGCTTGGTCTGACGACAGGGATGTGAGACTTTCCTGGCGCTCTGATGCAAGAAAGAAAATGACTGACCTTGGGAGAGCGAGTGATTAGGCCTTTAGGGTAGCTGGGCTTGGAAGGAGATGGATGAAGGTGCTGAAGAGAGGTTCGTCGAACGAGGACGGACGACTTCATGTTTGTATTTATTTGTGCAATATCAGTGGCTCAGGCAACCGACACCCACTACGGCCCAGATAATATTCGCTGGGCCGGTGTACGTCGACCTACGCCAGTCAACGGGGAATTTAGCTGACAGACCTTCACCACTTCGTTAGGATACTCTTCTGTTAGTATTCCTCTAGACTGCCCTGAGCCGTCCCGGAGTGTGGTACCGGCAGACATCTTCCTGGGAGCGTTCGTACGAGCCCAGACGTTACCTCAGCGGACAACACTCACAGGCATGTAGTCTGTCCACAAATGGCGAAGCAAACCCATGCAGGCAGTACACGAGTATTCCACATCGCGACGGTACTCCCCAGTCGGCGGCTGGAGCCTCGCTAGTCTGACGTCCAAAGCGGGGCTCGCACAGGCGTTCTGCCCTCGACGAATAATATTTCCGTCGCTCGGTGAACCGTAGGCTCTCGCTGTAGCGTAGCCTCTCTATGTCGCTGGGCCGAACACGGTACGTTTCTTGAGGTCACTCTGCGGTTGCGCTTCTGCAAGTCTCATGGTAGCCCAAGTGCTGGTAGCGCATCCCGCGCAGACCCGCTTATGTGAGGACGTGGAAAATGTGCCTCAAATCTATCTAGTACGCTACTGTACAGGATCTCCTGGCTCTAGTGAGCCAGGCAACGACGTATTCGCGTCGTCGCACACAAGCGAAACCACGTTCTACGCACGGTACTCCAGCCTCGACGGGTCTGGATCCAGTAGACTGCGAGAGCGGTGTGCAAGGCGATGCATTGCATCTTTCGCTTCCTTGCCTTTATTCTCCTGCTTTTGCCCGGATCACTGCACAGGGCACTCATGCTGCCTCTGGTCGTAGTCTGAGACACTTGGAGGGATGACACTACCGGGGTCGTTACATAGAGGTGCATAGTTCGATAATGTTACGAACGAGAACTCACGAGGAGTACGACGGTCGGCGCACCGCTCTGGATGTGATCGCCTGGCGGCGACAGGGCGCGCCAAATTTCCAAAGCTTCACGCGCCCGACGCGTCGTCTTCGCCATCGCTTTCAGATCCCAGAGTGAGAACCAATCGGGAAGCAGCCTGGCAGGTCGGATCGTCGCGCCGACAGCTTTTGAAGTCCCATGGGCGCGCGCTCTTTGTATCGTCCTGCCGCTGCTGGGCACGGCTCCTCAGCGTCCTTCCTGGAAAGGGCCCTCGCAGCTACTGCGTGAGCCGGCGTGGGAGCGTAGAGAATGCACTCGCCGCTGATTACGTGCAGACCAGACGGACGCCTTCACGCAGGAAGCTCAAGGCGACCATCGCTCGGGTCGTCCAAATGTCGGACTGGCGGAGCTCCACTTGGCTGCGCGCGAACCTTGCTGAGAGGCAAGCGTGCGGTACCACCTGTGATGAGGGACATCTGGTCAACGGCGCCCCAGCGTGCGCAATGAGACCAAAAAGAGCGGTGAAGGGAAGGGGAGCGCAGCTTACTCGAACGGGAGGGCCGCGGCGTGGGCTGCGTCCAGACCGTGCGACGACTACTATCAAGCAGGTCGCCGCCGCCGTCTCCAGCACCCCAGGGTCCCTGGCGGAGGGTTGCAGCGTCCCGTCCACGTTTCAAGCCACGGTGTGGCGACGGAGTGCATGGCGCACGAAGAGTCTCATGAGCGGCGAGCGCAAGCGAAATGGCGTCGTAGCGCGGAGCGATCCGCGCGCTACCTAGAACCGGGCGCTTCCGTAGCTGCGCCGGCGCCCTCCTCTCCAGAATTTTGCTTCCGTCCTCGCAACATCGAACGCGATATCCGGCCTTTGCACGCTGTGAGTGCGGTTCAGTAGCAGCTCATGACTTTGTCTCACTGCCATTGCGACATCGTGACCATCGGTCTGCAAAGCGTCCCACAGCGCGACCCCGGCCGCCGCCGCGTGGACAGCGCGTACTCGGCCGACGGTTAACTTCGCGCGGCGCAAGGATACCCTCAGAGAATGTCTTGGCTTAGGTGTAGGTAGGTGCCAGCTATGTGCTGCGGTGACGACGCCTCTAAACCCTGTCATAGAATGGTCAGCCAAGTTCGGGCCAACTATATGGCTCGAAGGCGGCGGACCGACGCTGGCGTGCGGGAATGCTGGACTCTGGCTGACGTTCCCTTGATCTACCGAACGAATCGTCATGGTGAGCATTCGTATGCACGTTTCAAGCTCGTCAACGAGCAGGAGCGCTGTGTTCTCTGCGTGTGTCGCGCGGGGTGTGATGTCCACGCACGCTCGCCGACTTTACCTTTGAATCGGGTCCCTGGTTCACTGCACTGACATTTCAGTCTACCGCGTGATATCAGTAGCGACATGCAGCGCCCTTGTGGCCTCGCTACTGCAGACATTTTGGCTGCGATCTACTTGAGAAGGGCTCGCGGTAGGCCAGGTACGATCGCGTTCGTCATTCGCCCGCCCGAGTCCGCGTCCCTATACAACCTCTGACGAACATCTTATATCCTCTTGCAGGGCTGGCGTTACTTACCGGCCGGGACCCATACAGGTCAGACGCCGTGTGCTACAGCCGCCTCAGGTTCGTCATCACTACGACTCACGCCCTCCTTGAAGCTGAGCAACATTCCGGAGCATGTTCTGCACAACTCCCTCCTTTCGCCCGCTCACCAAGTGTGGCGCACAATCGATGTTCTATGTCCCCTCTACGCGAATTGACAGTAGCAGATTTGCCGCTGCACGCAGACCGGACGATCGGATCGCCGAATCCAAAACCCCTCCGACTTCGCTCGAGCGTGCAGTACTCGAGCCGGGACGACGCTTGGAGCGACCACCACAATCTCACGCTCTCGGCTAGAGGTCTATGTGATGACAAGTCGGCGCGATTAGTCTGGATAGGCGTTGCTAGCCCTGCGTGTACCCCCATGTCGCGGAATGTAGAGCCATATTTTACTGCCATTCACAATGCGCTGAGCTTTCATGGGCAAGTGCGAGTGCATGTAGAAGCCAAAGCAGCTGTGTATCGCCTGCGTGCGTTGACATGGGGCGCATATACGTCCTACTCATGGCGAGTGCTGGGCCCCGGGCGTCCGTCGAACGCGACGTCACAAGCGCCGAGCCCTGTTCGCGCCGGTTCGTGTCGCGCCTCCTCAACCTTCGACCACCACCTCCCTCTCTGATAGCTCTGGCCAGCTAGCACCGAGATTCAATCTTCGCTTCTATACCTTACTCTGCTCACTTTTAATATCTCTCTCTAATCAGTCCCACCATGCCAACGCAAGAACAGGATCTCCAGAAGGCCCGCAGCCGCTTCCTGCAAGACGTTCTCAACCGCACCATCAGCGCCCATCCAAGCAAGGTTCCCTCTCACACGCTCAAGGCTCTGCTTCCTACTAGACTCTGGCGCAGGCTGTTCACCAACACCGATCTACAGCGGCGGGAGAACGATCGGAACGAGGCCCTCGGCGACGCTATCCTTGCCCTTCTCGAGGCCCTTCAGATATTTTACGAGTTCGAGAACGCGGGCCTTCATCGGATGGACGTACGTCTCCTCGCCCGCGACCGAGGCTGCTCGCACTTGTGTTGCCCGCCCTGCGCAGTGCTGATTCGCTACATCTTGCAGGAGATTTGCCACATCTTGCACTCAAACGAAACCTACGCCCGTCTTCTTCAACATATGAGCTCCTCCGACCCCGATTTGAAGGAATTCATCAGGGGCAAGTCAATCAAGGGCGTTGCCGACACCTTTGAGACGATCGCCTGCCTGTCCTACCTCGAGAACGGGTGGGAGGAAACAGAGGCCTGGTTTCGCGAGTTCAACCGGCCGCTCATCAGGGCTGCGCTGGAGGCCAGGGCTCGCGCGTACGTCTTGCGCTTCTCCACCGTTACGAATCCTGTACATGTGCTCACCTCCACGCCCACAGCCCGACTAACCTGGAGTTCCAATCGTGGGCCGTGGAGAAGAAGAGGAAGTCGTCCGTCGCATGGGCAAAGCGGGTGGAAGCGGGTGAAAAGCGATCCGGTCATCGTCCCTACTTGGGATATATAACTGGTGCGTCACCATGCGTGCAGTCCTGTTGCGACGCTGACTCGCCTGCATAGATCTCAGGCAGAAGCTGAAGAGGGGCTGAGCGTCGGCGATTGGCACCACGCTTCGCATGCCGCAAGGGTGCTCTCTGATCTGACGGCAGCTAGCTTCAGGCTCTCCCTTTCTCCCCATTGCCATCTTGTATCACTCGCCTCGCCTTGGACCAACGCTCGTACATTCCTCTTGGACGTGTCTGCGGGCACCCTTTTTTGGGCAGCGGCGACCACCCTCTCTATACTCTTGCGACCGTCATTCTTTCCTATGTCCTTGGCCAGTTCCTGTGTACAAATACTATCCGTCTGTCCTTTCGACTCTGTCTTTGGGATTCACCGTGAGACAAACAGCGGCCGATGCGCCCTCTATGCTCCTGGAGACGTTGGTAATCTCGCAGAGGTATCCGACGAGGTGCGTATGCCTCTCCACTCCAGTCTTGCTAGAGAGAGCCGTCTTGGACACCGCAGCAGCCGACGATGGAACCCGTTACGGTAATGCACAAGTGCTACACTATTACAAGCTCAAAGGGCTCGTACAGCCGAGTTTCGTAGGATGTATGTCCATCAATGGATGTTAACGTCCAAAAACAAATATCTTGCCAAATGAGCACCGGATAAGATGGCTTGAATTCAGCACGTGCCGTCCTCCAGCTTGGCCTCGACGTCCAGCCCCGACTCCGCGCATCGCAAGCACATTTCAACCAAAACCTGGAGGTTCGAGATGACATGGTGAAATTTCATTTTGCAAAGTGACTGACATACCCGTGCAGTGGAAACTAGAACCCATGGAACCTCCTGCGAACGTCGTGGCTCACGCGTAAACGTCTTCCTGATCTCTGCTCGTATTCCCAACACTGACTCCCATCTCATAGGCCTGCATTTCCATACGCCCCATACCCCTTCGACAAGGACTCTCCCGGAGACGTCTACCTCCAAGCGCTGGACGACGATTCCCTCCACAAGACCCTACTCTCCGAGATCGGCCCGCTCCTGAACAGCGCAGGAGCCCTGGACGACGAAACAGTGGATCTGCGCTCACAAGACAACATCCCTATCCGACGCGTCCGACACTCCTTGACGACCGTCAGCGGACTACTCTGCATCTTCCGACGCATCCCGCTACCTATCTTCCTGTCGCCCGAGGCTCTGTTCGACTTCATCCGAGCCTGCGACGCATACAACCTCGACATCTGGATGTACATAGTGGGGAGGACCCAGTTCACCACCTTTGCCAAGTCGAACCCGGCAGAGTGCTTCGACTTTGCGGACTCTATCAAGTGGGAGCTCGGCGCCACCATCTCTGGAGCTCTCCTCCGGCTCATCCCTCCCGAGACCCTCCAGAACGATCCCACCTGCATCTTGATGCAGCCGGGGCACGAGCAAGCTCGGCTTGCGTACGAGAACTATCGGCAGCGGTGCGTCCAGGCTGGCCGCGCCGTGATAGTCCTCGAGGGCACTGGCACCGTCCGTATTTGCGGTCGGGTCGTGACGGATGAGCTGGAGGGAGCCCTGTGCGACCACCATGCGATCTATGGAGCCTGGGTCGACGTCGATATGGGCGCCTTGGGACGCCATTCTCGAGCTCCCCCTAGCTTGACCCAGCCTTTCCTGGAGCTTCGCGAGCGCATCACAGCCCTCCCTGCCACAACCCCCAACCTTCAAAGCGTCATGCGATCCACCTTATTCTATGCCATTTTTACCTGCGGTACTCCACATGCCTCCGCCGCTGTCTATGCCTTTATTCTGAGCGTGACAAAGCAAGTCATCGGTCTGATTGAGTCGGCCATAAAGCAGGTTAGTCGGCTTTGCACGCTTGGAAGCGTATGCTTACCAACGAACACATTTTACACAGGTTCCAGTGTTCGATAACGCGGCTTGAAGGACGCGGCGATGTTGCAGATAACCTCTGGTTTGAGCCAGGTGCGTCGCTCTGCCGACACGGCTATGTGTACAGCCACCAAATGTATATTTCTTCGTTGGCAGCTGCATACGTCAGAGGACAATACCGGTTTCTAGACAACATTTCTGTCTCTTCCTTCGCCTTGACCCCGCCGTTCACCACTCGCATGTCCTTTACCACTCGCATGACCTTCACAACGCGCATTTCCCTCGCATTATCGCCGATTTCGGGAGGATGCAGAGCATGAGCTTGCATGCCTTACATACAATTCATAGCGCATCTTGGCCATAGCCCTGCGTTTAAAGTGTTTCGTGTTCGATTCCATTACGATAGCGAGTATTCATATAATAGCATACATCTGCGATCTGCGATGAGATATTTGGGACGTCCAAGGATTAACACCAGCGCAAATCCTTGGAGGAAGCGCAGAAGATGGAAGCGCACACGGTCTGCGGGGGGCATCCGAATCGATACACTGGCAGGCAATGGTAACGTGCGCGCCGGGTGTGGGTGCGCAGTGGTCGACGCGTGCGGCGCGCATGCCGAGTGTCCGCGCGTGGACCGCCGGCGGCATTGTTGGGCCGCGCGCAGGAGCCATACGCGCAGAGTGCGCTACATACTCATAGGCTTTGTCGTCCTACGGGCTATGTTAGGCAGAGTACCATGGACAGGTCCACGCGTACGGCTCACATGCTTCTCGCGTTGTCGCCCTTCCCTGACGAATATGTCCGTCGGCCGCGGCATCTCTACGCGCAAAATCTACTCGTGAAATGCAAAGATCATTGTCAACTATCAGCCGTATAAGCTAATCGTGCGTAGAAAGATACATGCCGTCCTATTGCGTTTATAGGGCGACGATGATGGTGGGCGCGAGGAACACAGATGCTTATCAGACTCTTGCCGCCCATGTCTGCTGCAGGAAGTTGTGGATCTTGGAGCAGTGACTCGAGACGGCAAGCGCAAGGAGTACGACAAGGATGAATGTGATGGGAAACCATCAGTCGTTTTATGGGATTGTTTGGCGAGGCAGACACACCTGAATGCGGTCTTGATGTGGTCGAGCTCTGGATGTCCGTGGAGCGCGAAAATCAGCTGCCACGCCACGGCCACACCGCAGAGGTGAGGTTAGACGTGTAAAGCGATTACGCCGAGCCGCCCGGCTGCGCGAGATGCAAGCAGGTGTTCCTCGACGTCTAGATCCTTGGTGGCCTAGCGTGCAAAACGTCTGCACTTGAGGTCCAGTCGTCGCGACGTCCGCCTGGTCCTGCTGGAGATGTGCATACCCACAACGTGTGGTAGTCGTAACGTCCTCGTAAGATTGGTACGAGAAGTAGCGTAGCACAAGCGAGAACTTGAGGTGGCGCGGGTCCTCAAGGCCTCAAGGGCTGGTGCTATGGTCAGAGACATAGGGACGATACTCCATCTGATCTCATCACACGAGTTCTTCGCCCTTGTGATGAAGATCAAGCGTATAACGGGGTCGATGTGTACGCACCACTGACGACAACATTCTGCGCGAGCCAGCACTCAAGCGCAGAGTCTTGGGATGCTCACGAGTAATCTCCTTGCTCATCAGACTTGATTCTGCAGATACCTGTTACTGTTGTATGCTGGCTAGATTGCACAGAACACGCACCAGGACCGCAGCTGTATGCTGAGACTCCAGCTCCGACAGCTCCTACGTGCGGTAACGGCCGTGGAAGGCATTCCTGGCTGTAATGCAGAGCGCACGGAGCAGGTCCGAGGCTAGTACGTGTGGGCCGTGTTGACACAGTTGGCGCAGAGGCACCTGTACCAGCTTCAGAAAGTAAGCCTTGTTGTGTGAGTCGGCTGTGGGACGTTGTGATCAGGATGGCGGGAAAGAGGCCGTGGAGAGTATCTCGGTACGCGGCGCACTGGTTACAGATCCCTGTCGGCGCCTCGCCGAGTGAGGCGCTCTGGCTTGTACAGTACACTCGCACAACGCGCAGCCTGGTACCAACCGCTCCACTGAAGGTCAGCACAATCCGTGCGAGTAGAGCTCTTTCCATGCTGTATTTAATCTTAGCCGACATCGCAGATCTGCGCGCCATCGCTGGGCGCGCTCCGATACAGTCGACGCTACGAATGTGCTCGTTGGCGACTCTTCGCGCCTCGCACACCTCGCCAGGCGAGCGTCGCCCGTATCGTTCACGGAGAGGTCAGGTGAGAACGTTGATTCGCGGTAAACATACACACGTGACCGCGATCGCCCCGACGCCAGCCTCCAGTGTATAAATACCCGCCCGCCTTCGTCCAGCCGCCCCGTCCCCGCTGTTCCCCTCTCCCATGCCGACTACCTGGGATCCCCTTCCCTGTCGACGAGGCACTGCACTACCTGCTGCTCGTAGCTTGCAGGCTACCCGCATACTCGATGCAGAGCAGCGTTGGGGTGCACGGCGTTCATTCGCCACCTCCAGACGTGGCGTTCGGGTCGTGCTGGTCACGGCCAGCACGGCTCGGACGCGACCTTGCGAGTTGGCCCCAGCTATTCGTTGGGCTCACCCGCATGCGGGAGGCTCGGTGTGACACCGAGTCTCGAGCGAGGTCCCAGAGCAGGCACTCCTGCTTGGGCACAGGGCGCGCGGCCTTCGCGCGTCCACTCGCACAGCGAGCGTAACGCAGCTCGTTCCAGCGGGAGTCATCCTCCGGGGTGCATCCCGCTGCCACACTGGAGATGTGGCCGCTCACCCGGTCTGGGCCGCCTCGGCGGTTTCGCGGGCGATGCCAGGGCTCGTAGGAGCCCGGTGGGACTCCGTGTCTCACCGATCTCTGGAGGCCACGTACTGAGAGTGTTCGTGCGATGTGCCGCCTCCCTGAAGTACGGTCAGCCCTCGCTTGGGTTGCCCTGGTGTGGACCTCTATGTGGTCTTCAGGACGAGTAGCCTGCTTGACACTTGTCAGCAGGTGAAACCAACACACACCGAATTTCCTCTCAGGCTTTTCTATCTGTATATCTTCATGTCTTTGTATGTAGCCTGTGTGGCAGAAATGAAGCATATACTGCGGCTTTTCTCTCACTGAGTGCCTGTATATCGCGGTGAAACGAGTATCAAGCTGTCATGGGTGATCTTCTCAGCCTTGATACCAATATGTCAGCTTTATGCTGTCGCAGAGAGGTGAGATTTGGGGGGGTTCTGCGTGTATATACATGACGGCAAGGTGCAACGAGGGCGACCGCTGTCCCGTACCTTTTGTAGTCAAACAGGCGCTACATTCAACTCGTTACTTACTGGATTGGATACTATTCAAAGTCATCGTAGTCGTGTTCCTTACCGTGAATGTGACTTAACAATACCAGTCAGTTGCTTCATTCTCCGCGCCTGCTCTTCTCGTCTGTATGACCTTGATACGACACGCGTGTACCCCTCTCCGAACACATATCGTCAAGCATTCTCCTGTCGGTTCGCGTTGCTTGTCATCGCCCCGAGGAGCTCGTCGAAAGACCGCATAGACCCCGACTGCATCGTCGGGCTCGCCTTTCCGGTGGCAGTCGCGGAGAGAAGCGTGGACGTCGCCGTCGACATCTGCGCACGCGCACCCGCGTTTACGGAGGTCGGTATTGGCCTCGGCATCTGGCCACCCATATGAGCGATCGTGCGTGCTCTCGCGCTTGCGGATGAGCTCCGTCCCCTCGGGTCGTGCGGTGCGCCCCTCCCCGACACTATTGTCTACCATCTAACGCGTTACCCCCGCGCAGACGGGCCCGCGCACTACGTTGAGGTCTACCAGCAGGTGTGCGTGCCATTCGGGCAGACTCCATGTATGAGCTCGATTTTGCTTTGTCGAGCCCGCGCTCACCGTCCGGCAGCGGCACTCCAGAGCTTCCACCCCACGGACCCCTCTCCGTGGGCCGGCGCCACATTTCGCCGCACTGCTGCACGCATTTGCGCAGGAATTTTATGTGCTGCCCCACCTCGCATGGCATAGTGATCGACCGTGCCGCGCTCGTCTCGTACCTCGAGCGCACTGATTCAGTGTACGCGAAACCATGGGTTGAGATAGCTCCGCAGGACGAGCGCGCACTATGTTGAGTGGGCACCGGAAGGTCACGCTCTCGTTGAAGCAAGTGTTTCCATCATTGTTCTTGGGCCAACTGCATCACATACAGGCCCACGCAATTGTCCCACACCAAGCCTCCAGCGCTGCGCAGGGCATGTAAGACGCATGTATGCTCGACGCACTCCTCGCCTCCGCGCGTACGACACTGCGCGCTGCGCGCCCCCGCAGGAGGTCCTACTCCGCTTTTTCGACACCAACGCGGCATACTGCGTCCACCCCTGACCTTGTCGCAACTTAATTTATGAATCAATGTTGTATTGTCTGCGATAGCTTTCACGACGAGCTAGTGTTAATGGCTGCACATGTATCTGAATATCGTGGCCACCGTCTCAATCAGGTGTAGGCGAAAAGGACTGCACGGGGTCCTATTTCTCAGGGTCTCACCTCGACGCCGAGGGACGCGCTGCACTTTGAAGCTTGAAGCTGAAGCTTGAAGAGAGATACACTGCCAAGGACGGAAATGTGAAGTGTTCAGACTCCGACCTGTTACAAAGTCATTGGTACGCGTATCTTTACCTCATCCTCAGCCTGCGACCATCACCTTACACATATTTCAGAATTACCGAAGTCGATTCATCAAGCCCTTACCTCTCTTTCGTCGCCACAGCTCACTCGCCCTCACGCCCTGTTGTTTACGCCTACTCTTCAAACACACCTCTTCCTGTCCCACAGAGACCATGTCCGTCTTCTCCGCTCGACATGGCCCTGCTCCCTTCGACGTCTTACATCCACGACACGACTTCTTCATCTTAACGAACGACTACACCCTGTTCCCTGCGTCTTCGGACGACTTCAGGCTCTCATCTCCGGAGCTAAGCAAGATGGTAGACAACAAATCCGATACGGTATTCGACGGAATGCGCGCCGTGCGTTTTCCTCACAGCCTAGAGATGGTCTACAACTTGTTGCTTCTCATCTCCTCTACGGCTGGCATACCGACCTTTAGGCTCAACCTCGACGACACCGTGCAAGCTCTAGAGTTTGTGAACCTAGTCCTGCAATACCGCATCCGTCGAGGCAGGGAGAACTGGCTCGTGGAGATCCTCGAGAAGTGCGTTCAGAAAGCGCCTATCGAGTCCCTCGCGGTCGCTCTCGCCAACTACTGGACGAGGGGTGTCACGCTGGCTGCGGACGCATGTATGCGTCACCGTCACGAAACTATCCAGAAAATGCTCGCCCGTCAACGTCGCTTTCCTCGCGTACCTATCGAGGCGTCTGATGAACGACGCCTAGAGGATCTTCGTCGGGCTCGCGAATACGCTGTTCAGGCTTTGTTTGGCGGTGAAGACCAACTTGCGCTTCCATTCCTAGACCACAGTAATTTCGCCTTCTTCCGGTGTACCCACGGCATGCCGTTGGATGCCCTCTATATCAACCACGGAAAGGAACGCGTCGGCGCAGCGGTCTGGTTTTTGGACCTCTGTCGCAAACTCAAGACGATGCTTTCAAAGTCCCCCTGTGTGGCGACCATAGATGACCTGAAGCTGGGCTACGAGCCCTTTGTGCACTTCTGCAAGCGATGCGGACATCGTACAGAGGGAGATCTGCAGCGATTGCTCGCCATTTTGGCAGAGGCTGTTCGTAATGCATGTGGCAAGGTGCGTGGCCACTGCTTTTCCCACCTACACCCATGCTGATGATTCACCGCAGCACAAGTTCGATCTCTCGCGTGTTGACGCGGTTGAGAAGGGAATCTTAGAGGAGGAACACATCCGCCAAGTCGCCAATATCGCATGGTAAGGTGCTCCCTGACGTCGTCACACTGGATTTTAATCAGTCTACTTACCAGACAAGCTACAATAATAAGCAAGGCCTAGGGAGTCTGCGCGAAGCCCTATCCTGCGCCACCACCATTCCTTGCACAGCTAGATCCTGTACTCCGTCATTATTCTCAGCACAACTACGTTTTTACCCTATGATGTTGCGCATATCACCGACATGCGGGCGTTCGTCGTTTTGTCTGCTCAAAAGAGTTCTCTTCTACCCCCTACGGTTCTATTCGCATGACTAGAGTCCAAAACGCGACCGGCGGTTCCCTCCGCTCTATGCTTTGTGGTAAGCGTCTAGAATTTTGCAGAAATACAAAGCGCTTTTCTTACACGCCAGCGCAGGGAGGCAAACGAGCTGTGCACAGCAAAGCTCGAAGCGGAAGGGATGATCTCCCCACTGAATGAGGATGCGATGCAACGGGATTGAATCTTTACCTGCTTTATCGCCGTAGGTATGTTACAGTGACGACGGAAAATAACGCACCGGACTAGGCGCCGACGCACGCCGCGCTCGCTCCCTCTCGTTCTCGGGAACCACACGTCCGAATGGTCCACAAATATTCGTCACAGCTCTGTACATTACGTAGAATATCCACAAGAAATTGGAGAATGACGTGTGCGCTAGTTGTGATGCGACGTGGAGTTGTTCCGCGCCCGCCATCAAAAGCCCTCTAGCCCAGGGCGCTCTGGCCGCCAACCACCCTGCATACTCGACACGAAACACAGAGTTGCTTGACACACAGGTACGAGGCCACTGTAACATTTTACAGGAAGCTTGTATTGACATCTGGGAAGCATATTCTACTATGACTATCATGACACCCTCGAAGAAGCGCACTGCCAAGTGGCTGAGCGACCTGGGCTGGCATCCCAAGAAGATCGCCGCGGAATTTGGTGTTCACCGCACGACCGTCACCCACACACTCGACGTGATGGAAGAGCACCCCGACCCTTACTGGAAGAAGCCGAGACCCGGTCGTCCGCGCAAGATGGACGAGCGCGACGTCCGCCAGGCCGCGCGCGCGATCACGTCGAACTTCGCGTCTGACGCCACGGACGTCCAACGGAAGCTTTTCCCGCACGTCAGCCCCGTGGTTGTCCGCCAACGACTTTCCGAGGCCGGCCTCCCAGGCCGCAGACGCCGCAAGAAGCCTCTTCTCTCGAAGAAGGCAGTCCAGAAGCGGCGGGTGTGGGAAAAGAGGCACCGGCTGCGGGAGATGAAAGTCTGGAAGCGCACCATCTTCTCCGATGAGTCGAAATTCAACCTTGTTGGGTCCGACGGGCTTGTATGGTGCCGGAGGCGGACCGGAGAGGCCCTCAAGCCTCAGTACGTGAAGAAGAAGGTCGCCCACGGGGAGGGCCATATCATGGTCTGGGGCTGCATCACTTGGAACGGAGTCGGGCGGCTTCACCGCATCAAGGGGACCCTGCGGAAGGAGCAATATTGCGAAATCATGAAGGAGTCCTTCCTGGGAACCCTTGACGACCATTCCCTATCCCGCCACGACATCATATTCCAGCAGGATAACGACCCGAAGCACACATCCAAGCTGGGAACCCAATGGTTCCGCGAGAATCACATCACCGTCCTCGATTGGCCCTCTTCCTCCCCTGACATGAACATTATAGAGCATGTCTGGGCCATTCTCGACGCCAAGGTGCGCTCCCGCCCCACCCAACCAACCAACAAAGACCAGTTGTGGCGCATTCTGCAGGAGGAGTGGCAGAATTTGGACATTGGGTATATTAGAAACTTGTACCTTTCTATTCCTCGTCGCTTTGAAGCTCTCAGGGATGCCAAGGGCATGTACACTAAGTACTAATTTTTTTGTAATTTACTCGTACTGTGTCCGTCCGTAATTCGCTATGTTCTGCTCGCCGTCGGACATGACCTGCGTGAGCTTACCCAAATAGGAAGGGGGGTTTACTGGCGGCCGCGCGCTGTTCATGCTCTCTATCCCCAACGTCGCAACCGTTCGGCATGATAATGGATATATGTATTGTACCTGATGTATACAACCTTGACGTGTGATATCTAGTCGATACGAGTACGTGTGCCCGAGAACGAGAGGGAGCGAGCGCGGCGTGCGTCGGCGCCTAGTCCGGTGCGTTATTTTCCGTCGTCACTGTATGTGCCATAATATAAACCTTGCGCATAATTGTGCTCCCTCCCGTGCGTTGCGCTGTGATGTGCCGTGCGGCGCACTGCGCGCTGATATATTACCCATCCCAGCCGCGCCAAGCCTGTCCCCGCTCCCACCAATCTTGTGGGTCCTCGGCGGCGGAATCAACGGCGATTCGCCGGCCGAGATACACGTACAGGACTTTGCTCTGCTCTTTGAGTCCCACGTGAACAAAACCTGCGATGTGCTGCAGGCATAAGAAAACGCAGTCAGCGGTGCAAGGTGCGGGAATATGTCGAGAGGACGTCTGTGTACTAGCTCACTCGTGCATCGCCCTAGGTCACACTGTGTGAGGACAGATCAAGGAGTGTATGAGATTGGCGGAAGAGAGGATAAACGGAAATTACAGGCTAGGTAGCATAAGCGTAGACGGGCGAAGGCATGAGCCAACCGACGCAGGGCAGCAGCACAAAGGCGGAGAGAGTAATGCAAGAGACCGCCCGCTGGCGAGCACCGAACGGGCGGGCGGGAAGAAAACAGAGTTCGACGACGTGAACGAGTCCAAAGGCGCGTGACTAAGGGAAGGGCGGGAGGGTCAACGTCTCAGAAACGAACGACAAGAAAAGGGAAGAGAGTGGTGAGCCGAAGGAACGGCGAAGACAGAAAACAACACCAGGCACGGGCAAAAGGGGCGGGCACCAAGGCCAGGCCCGGCCGGTGACCAGGGAGCAGTGGAGCTGCTGCCAGACGACGAGTGAGCAAGGAGCATCGAAAATGCGGAAAGATGGAACACTGGACGTACGCCGGGAGCACGGACGGGCGCAGACGACTAGGCCGGAGGGAGTGCGACCAAAGGAATGACGGGAGAGTCATGGCGCGACGGCGAGTCGACGCTGGTGCGGCAGCCGTCGAGGAGGCCATCAATTCCCAGGGTGGCGACGGAAAAGAGGGGACCAACGGGGAAAGGCGCAGCGCGGAAGGGGGTCACGGAGGTAGGAGCCACGCCGGGAGCCGGGGCGGCGGCTGTCTCTTCATCGCGCGAGGGCGGCGGCGCAGGCAGTGTGCGCGGGATGATGCCCTCGATAAGCCACAGGCGAATGCGGACATGCAGAGGGAGGGTGACGAAGGTGCCGTACGGGCAGAAAAGCGACGCCCGGAAGGGAGGCGTGGAAATGAAGAGAGTCGCTATGGCGTAATGGCGCTTGCGACGAATGGCCGTGACCCGAGCGTGAACGCCGGTCCACGTGGGGGCGTGGCCGTGGGACCAAAGGGTCAGAAGGGCGTCGATGGTGAGGGACGCGTGGCCAGCAGAGCCGGCGAACCACCAAGACGGTTCCGGGACAGGGCCTGTGGAGGCGGGTAGGTCGCGGACGTAGATGGCGATGTAGATCTTGTCGGCGCCCGGGTTGCCGGGGAGCGCTGTGGTGCGGGAGGCCAAGCCAGGTGAGAACACCCAGGCAAACTTGCCAGCCTCCCAGACCTCACGGCACCAGTCGCCGTCGTCGGCGTGAGTAGGGCGTTGGTGGCGGGACGGGCGCAGCAGCGGGGCGGCGGGCACATCGGGGTGAACGAGCAGCCCGGCGACACGCGCAGCGTGTACGAGGTCGGCGAGGGGAGCAGCGACGAAGGGAGCGGCCATGACGGCTAGAACTTGACAGGCATGGGAGAAAGAAGCAGAAGCTGCGGCCGCGCAGGCTCAGAATAAAAGGCGAGGCAGGGGGGGGCGCGGGGCGCGCCGGGTAGCACGTGCCGGCCGTGTAGGCGTGGGGACGAACAGCAGCGGAAAAGGTTAGGGCTCCAGGAGGACTGATGACCCTGAGCGGCGAGGGCGGCGCGCACAGCGCAAGCGGCTGGAGAACAGCGGAAAGGGTGAGGAGTGTACGTAGCAGAAAGCAGAGGAGAAAAGACTTAGGGAGTGGAGGGCGGGGCAAAGAAGCCCAGAGACGAGCGATGCACGCGAGCCTCACAGCGCACGGCGCGTGTCGCAGAGCTCGAGGGCAAGGAAAAAGGAGCGCCGGCAAATGCCGACGTCCGCAGCGTCCACAGACACCACTCTGGGCGCTTCGCAGGCTCGAGCCCAGACGTTCACTCTGTGTACTAGCTCACTCGTGCATCGCCCTAGGTCACACTGTGTGAGGACAGATCAAGGAGTGTATGAGATTGGCGGAAGAGAGGATAAACGGAAATTACAGGCTAGGTAGCATAAGCGTAGACGGGCGAAGGCATGAGCCAACCGACGCAGGGCAGCAGCACAAAGGCGGAGAGAGTAATGCAAGAGACCGCCCGCTGGCGAGCACCGAACTCCCAGAAACTAGGAGCAAGAGGCGACGCATCGGTGAGAGCCCACACACTAGGAGCCAAACGAAAATGGACGTACAAAACTGGCATTAGCGCACTGGCGGCAGGGCGTGCGAAACGAAGCCACGCAGGCGAGGCACGGCTTGAAGGTACGGTGCCATGATCTGCGAGTGGTTGCGAAGGTAGAGCGCGAAGGCGCGCTCGCTGGACCACCGACCGAGAGTGCGGACGGACTCGAGCGACAAGCCGCGGAGCAGGTACTCCAGCGTGCCGCCGATGCGGAAAGCGTGTCCGGCGAGGGCGTCGAACCCGCCCGCTTGGCAAGCGCGACGCATGCGAGCGAGGAACACGCCGCGAGTAAGGGGCCGGCGCCTGCCCGACGCGTCGCGATAGGCGAAGAGGTGCTCCGAGTCGCGTGGCGCGTTGACCTTGCGCTGCAGGTCGACCGCAGCGACGGGGTCCGAGGGGCCGTGCTGCGCGCTGAAGGACAGATCTTCGCCTCGCTCGCGCGAGGACTTCGTATACGGCACGTGGATCACGGTGACGGTGTTACCTTCGCGGTCCACATCGGGGCGGACGTGGACGGGGCGGACGAGGCGCGCGAAGTCGACCCGAGTGAGCGCGGGGACGGTGAGCTCCCCCGCCCGCGCGATGGCCCAAAACAGAACGCACGCGCACGCGCGCACGGCCACGTCGAGCGGATCGACAGTGGAGAGGGTTGCGAGGGCGCGCTCGAGCTTCGCGAGGGTGTATGGCAGGCGCTGCGCGCGGGCGGCGGGGGCCATGGCGCGAGCGGCATCGAGGATCTTCGAGCAGAGGACGCGGTCGACCGTCCAAGGCAGCTGGTTGAGCAGGTGCCATGCGCGAACCGCCGCCTGCATGTTGACCAGGGCGGACTGCGACACCGAGCCGGCGAGGTGCGCGAGGACGTGAGCAAAGACCTCGGGTGCAACCGGCGCGCGGTCGACCTCGGAAAGGCCCAACTCGTCGCACGCCCGGTGATACATCCCGAGGGCAGAGCCGTACGTGGTGAGCGTCGACTCGGCCCACCCGTGGAGCATTACGGCCTTGAACTTCGCGCTGTGCGCGGTTGAAGCGAGCGCGGGGTGCAGCGTGGGGCGCACCGCAGGGGCCCAGGAGGCGAGGCGATCGCGAACGAGGCAGTCCGGGCGTAGCTTCGAGCGCGGTGGGTCGGGCGGCGACGACGACGACGGGGAAACGGGCGACGCCCGCGCGCCGGGGCTACAGTCAGTCGCGCGCGGGGGCGGCTGCGGCGAGCTTGGCGGCCCAGTAGTCTTCTGTGAGCGTGCGTTGCTGGAACGCCTGCGAGTCGTTCGAACGCGAGGGGTAAGGTCGAGTTTGTGCCGCGGCGGAGCGCGAGACCGAGAGGTCGGCTTCTGCGAGGAAGGGGAGGAGCTCTGGCGGCAGCGTGACGGGGGGCAGGAGCAGGCTGCGTGGGGGGTAGTGGCCGCGGGATGGGTCGTCGGCGGGGTTCCGACCGCTGGCGACGTACTGGAGGTGGCAGGTGCGTGAGTGGGAGGTCTCGAGGGCGAAAACTCGCCTGAAAACCCGGTTGACCTGCGGGTTCCTGCTCGCGCCGTTCCTCCACCCTTCCACAACACCCTGATTGTCCCCCTGCACACGGAAATCGTACGGGCAATCGTCCCAATCGAGGAGCGCGCGGACGAGGAGTTCGAAACCGACCGCTTCGGCCCAGCCGATGTCGCGGTGCTCGAGCCGTTGGCTAAGGGTTAATGAATCAAACACGCTTGGGGCATGCGCTGCGTGATGCTTCAAACGTCTTGGGGCCGTAGGGGCGCGCATTAGGTTCATACCGGCAGGGCTGGCTTTCAAATGCGAAACCTTGCCCTTTGGCACTGTTTGTACCACATGATGGGGCTCCTATATTGGGTAGGCTGTAGTATGTACGTCCTCGAGGCTATATTCCGGGCGGCGGGCAGCGTGGCGCCGTGCAACCGTCCCATCCCGCCTGCGCGCTGGCGCCCCGCCTGTCTCCATATTAGGGCCATGTTTCCTGACATATTATGTATGCTCTACTGTGGGCCGTCCTGTAAAACCAAAACGACAGCTTGTGCTAGCTATTGACTTTGTATCCTCGCCGCTGCTTTCTTGGCTGAAGGTGCTCGAGCAATATCTCCGCCCGACGCCGCGGAGACTTTCCGCATTTGGACGAATGTTCGTTTACATAGTACCGGTCTTCAGCAGCGTAGATAAGTGTTTAAAAGATGTGAGAATAATCGTTAGTATGTATAGAGCAATACAGATCTGCATATGCACGTCTGTACGCCCTCCTCCCCTATATGACATGGTACGCGATCGCGAGACGTTAAGCGCCTAGTGTTCGTGGACTCGTGCGCACGCGAACGCGGCAGCATTTATTACTGTCGAAGCCTGCGGACGTGTGTAATACATTGTACAGACCATTCAATTGTATGTACGACCTCGCGCGTGTTACTTACTGACGTATACAAGCTTCGACGCGAGAAGCGCCCGTCTCTGCCGAACTGTCTAAGTCCCCACGAGAGGGCAAATCCGGTCGCACACAAGGTGAATACCACCCCAGAAGTAATATTTGACCGCCATGAACATAAAGAAACACCACAGTACATAGGTTAATACAAATCGTCCTCGGATTCTTCCGCCTCGTCCAAGTGCAGAGCCTCATCGTCGGACTCGACGTGGGCGGGCATGACGATAGCGTCGGGATCCGGGCACAAACTCTCAGTAGGCGGCTGCGTATCCTCATCCATACTGACGATCTGTGATACGTCGACTTTGTCCGCCCATATACGGCTGAACTTGGCCGAAAGACCGCGTCGGATGGCGGCCTGCTTGGCTGCGTAGGCAGAAAGGCCTTGGCGTAAGATGGCGCAGGAAGTGGACCTCGCGCCACCCTCGCGACGGTCCCATGCTAGCGACTCCTTCTCCAACGTCTCGATGACCCTGCGCTTCTCCTCGACCACGTAGCCGACCTCTTCCATGTATCGGTAGTGCCGGCTCCGTGTCCGCAAGAACTCCATCCGCAACGCTACACATTCATTCAGCAAGACGTCGCCGCGCGAACGCAGGCACTCACCCTCGGTCATACCGGGTAGGGAGGCGGCCTCGTTGAGATCGTCTTGCCCGTCGGCAGCCATCCATATCCAGGATGTCTGCCGCCTGCCCTCAGTCGGGCCCTCGTCAGAGGTCCCCGCAGCCGTGTTTTCGTTGGCTTTGGGGTTGCGCCGCGGCCTTTTGGTCTTCCTGCGTGACCAGTCGTCCGCCGTCAAGGTCCTGACGTCTTCTCGAGCGAGCGGACGATGCTCGCGCTCCCATTCGCCCGGTCCCGCAAGCGCGAGCTTTGCCCGACGAGCTGCTCGATACTTCTCGGCCAACGCGATGATCTTCGCGTCGTTCGCATCGAGCCGCCGGCGCATCGCAGTGTTCGGTCGTTGATGCCGAACATGCCTGCCCTTGAAGTTGAGAAGGCGGCTCTTGACATGAAGCTGCACGCGCAGCTTGTCAAGGCTGTCGTGCAGCTGGCCGTCACGAAGACGTTCTTCAAGGTCCGCGAGGCCCGACGTACAGAGCCGGAGGTCGTCGCTGGATAGCTGGCTCGGGAGGAAGAGGGGTTGGTTTTCAGGAGCGTGGAGATCTGGAGGCACTGCGGTGGAGGAGGAAGAGGCTCGCGGGCGCGAGCTTTCGGCGAGCGTCGTCGCGAGAAGCCTCGGTAGGGGCGACATGTATATGGCTTGAATAGGACGGACCGCGGCCACCTTTCGTTGCAAAGCGGAACGTTTCTTCGCATGTTCGGTGTTCTGGGCCGCGGTCTCCAACTGCGCCTTCGTGTATCGAAGCTTGAAACGTCGTCTACCCGGGCGTAAGGTACCATCCTAAGCGTTATGACTATTCGACGTACTGTTGATCTTCGAGCTCGAGCAGCTCCACCAGCATGCTCGATGGGGTGACCTCATGCAGCGCGAGGTCACCGTGCTGAGCTGCGACAAGGTCTTCTTCGGCCAGCTTCAGCTTAATGTCAGCCTCGGTGAGACCTGTGGACGATGTTAGTCGAAGATAGTGCTGGAAAAACAGGGGGATCACCTTTCGATGGGCGGAAGTAGGGGTCGGGCTGGCTCGGATCGTTCTCATACGCAACGACCATCGCTGTCCATTCGGCGACGTTCTCTGGATCGAGACGAGTGGCGAAATCCACGTGGGCCTGTTCGTATTCCATCGCGTCCTTCACCGCCCGGCCGTATTTCTTCTGGAGACTGTCGCCTGAACACGTGTCAGATGCGATAACGACAGACAACAATAATGAACGACTTACCCATGTCTACATATTTACGCCAGTTTGCGAAGTCGAAGTGGGCCTCGAGAGTGTCTTCGCGTGAACCGGGGCCCATCTCGCGCGTGCTCGGCGCCGCGCCATCGTGTCGAGACCAGTTCCGCTCCGGCTCCTCGCCGTCGGTCCTTCCGACCCCTGGCATAAGGTTCAATGAATACTGATTATGGTCCTTCTCCTTGTGGGCATTGAAGTGGTACTTCGGGATGGCGTAGCGAACTTCACCCTCCGGGAGCTCTACGCGTAGGTGCGCCGGGAATGACTGGATGCGCTCGCGGAAGTGCTTGGCCCATTGACACGCGATATCGTAGGAGAAGACGGAGGAGGGTCGCTGGCCGTATAGCGCAAGGAATGAGGCCATGACGTAGTCGACGTTGCAGTATCTGCAAGAACGTGAGATTAGCTGTGGCGCACACGCTACGAAACCTCGTACCGTTCGCCCTTCTGCAGGTCACCGACCGCGTTTGGCCCAATAAACCCGTGCCTTGCGCATACTGCAATCACGCAGCCGGTCTGCGCGTAACCCTTGTTGAACTTCGAATTCGCGTGTTTCAATGCTGCGAATCCCGTGCAATTCGAGATCTGATGCAGATCGATGTTAGCATGAGCACGCGATCACGACGGCGTTGGTACGCACCTCTTCCTGGTTAACATACTGCAGCAAATGGGCGTTGTACGCTTTCCGCTCAACGAAGTAGCCCCAGCCGCTCCCAAGCGGAGGGTCGCGTTCGTCGTTCGAGACTGCGCGCCGCTTCAGGCGAAAATTGGCGTCCACCGCGATGATCAGAGTGTATACGTATCTGAGGAAGAATGTCAGCGCACAGATAAGCAAGAGAAATGGCGGACGTACTTGATGTTGTCAGGCGCAGACTCCCACCCCTCCGGCAGGTTGTATCCGGGGCGAGAACAGGCCGGACACCTCAGACATAGCTCCCCGGGAGCTGTCGCCTCGACGCCACCAGGTTCGAAGCCTCGTCCGGTGCGTTTTAACATCATGAGGTGTCGCCATTCGCGTATGACGCGAAGGAATGATTTGAGGCGGTTCTATGGAAATTGAGCATCAGTGCGATCTAAGGCCATAGAACGACCGACGTACGTGACTGGGTCCGAGCTTCGCGCTATCGCCGATATGCTCGAGAGACGTGTAGAAGTCGTATGCGTTGACCTTGCTTTGCGAAGACAAGGTTTGGAACATGTTGAGAAGGGAGAAGGTAAACACTGTCGACGGGTTGGTCAGCGTCGCGGGATACAGCTCTTGTCGGAGGAGCTGCTCGATCGGATCCCCCGCTGCTCCGATGTTGTCGCAAGCGCAAAATCTGACGTCGACAGGGTGTAATCCATGGATGTCCATGACCATGAAGTCGAGGGGGCCTGGACGCGGGTTACTGCATCGGGAACTGGGCGAGTGGCCGAGTTGAACTACGACGCCGACGTCTCGCAATGCGGCTTTCTCAAAGAACCGACCGTTCCAACGCTAGAAAGAAATTCAGTAAGAGCTGGCTCAGCGTACTGGCACGATACATACCGAGATAACATGCAGTGGTAGAAGTGCGTGCGCGTCGCGGCAGCACGTTCTACAGAGAATGTCACCTCCTATACACTCCTTGCACCGGTACTCCGGCTTGCGCGACTGCCCTGCCGGACATCTTGGGCAAATATCTTCGGGGTGGCCGCGAAAGCCTTCGAGGCGGTGAAGCTCTGACAGGAATTTGTCCCGCTCCGCCAGCCACTCTGTCAGGAACGCGTCGTGTACCTGGCGCACTTATGAAGATATGCGCCCTTGACAGCGTCCTATGGAACTCACCTTCGTCGCAAAAGTAGCATTGCCGCGACGACGGCCGCCAGTCTCTCCACCCTCCTCGTCGCCGTTGCCATCGTCGTCGCATGGCTGCTCTTCACAGGGAGGTTCCGCGTAGTCCCAGGCAAGGAATTCAGAGGCGGGCAGGTACGGATGGTGTGTGCTCGAAGGTCGACCGTGTTCCGCAGACGGCGGATGAGCATGTGGAAAGGGTGTGAAGACGTTGGCCTCGTGTCGATGAATCCGCTTTCCGTCGAGGGAGACCGTGTCGACGTGAACTTTTGACTTGCGATGATTGAGCTCGTCGACGTCGAAGACTTCGACGTGGGTCGGCTGGAGCTCGAGCTTGCGCTTCCGCGGCATGAGGAACAGGTAGAACGGGCAGGGGAGAGGTGAACGGGGGAGAAAAAACCGGTCGCAGCGAGACATTCCGAGGGCAGCGGTCGGAGGCTGGGCTACGATCAAACCGTAATTATCGTCAGGGCAGACATATATAGCACACACCACCTAGCAGCCGCCCCGCTCGGAGTGCCGAGGAGATACCCTGAGTACGCTCCGAACTCTGCATGTAGTTGTAAGATTTGCCCTCGAATGCAGGTGAGAAGAGAGCCGCACAGCGAGGGGGATTTGAGTATGTTGACAATATCCGGATTCCAGAACGCTTCTGCAGACGGGGTAAGCAGGACAGACCGCACATATCAATGGGCGTAACATGGACGGCACCCAGTGTTGCATCGCGCTGCACATTCAGGAAGAATCGCTACGGCTATTCACAAGATGACGAAAGGTATCAGCGTACCGCAGATACCACTACGTTAGACCTCTAACGTACCGCGGATATGCACTTGTCGTCGCTCGCATACACAGCTCTGTCCGGAGTCGACCCACGCGCGCGATAGAAATGGTGTGTACGCAGGCGTTGAAGGAGGGCGGGACGCAACAGCTCGCTGTCGGGGATAGCTTGATGTTCGCTACTGGAGTTGTGTTGCAGTAGAACATGACCTGGTGCAGGCAGTTAGCATTCGAGCCCGTGCGGCAGAATCCTCATGCATGCAGACGTTACACTTACCATGGCTGCCCCCACAGGCGGACAAGTTCTACGAGTCATTCCTATGACTGAGTCGACGGTAGTGCTGCGATACTTCGATAGTTGTGGAGTAAAGGATGGTGGCGACCTAGTGAGTACGTCCCCGCTGCACGACACAGCTAGCCAGGGAGAAACATGGGTGTCTCACATCAGACATCGTGGCAGCTTGCAAAGCGTCCTGGACATTCTTGACAAGCCGCAAGGACCCTTGACGTACGGGGGAATGTGTTTGCGTGCAGCATCGACGGCGGGAATGACAGACGGATGGTAGCAGTCGCAATACCGAGGGTGACAGCACGGCGAAAGTACAAAGCTGTGGTCGAGGATATTCCGCAGGCGCAGCAGATCGCAAGAGATGTTTGGCCTGGTATACGGGGACGGCTGTATTTTGGCATAGCTTGCATTGGATAGACAGTTGTACGGAGGTGCGATGCAAGTAGGTCGAGAGATGGACTTGATTTAGTAATCGAGACAGAACATGGCTATATTTGGCAACTTTGCTGGCGTAGAGTATCACACTCCCTCTGCACGTCGACAAGAGATGCGTTTATTTTCTGACGCAGCTATGAGCTGATTACAAGAAGCGGGAAGAGGGTAGAGACGTTCAAGCCAGCAGAGGGTACAGAATTATCAGCAGCCACATAAGCAAGACAATATTTTAGCAGATGACGACGACGTGCATACAGTCCACGCGATGACCACCGACGACGCTTACGATAACTCCACGACGTCGCCGTCCTCTTCAGCGTCGAGGAAGTAGTCTTGCGCCTCGCACCAGGTAGTGAAGGTGGACCAACGGGCGCGCGGGTCGACACCGAGAGCGTCGCAGGCCGAGTGGCTAGGCTTGCAGTTAGAAACGCGAAGGTGAGAATTTTCGAGTATTACTCACAGGGTCGAGTAGACACCGGGCTCGTCACCGACGACGACAACCCAGAACGAGTTCGAGTAACGACAACGGAGGCCTGTGGGGCCGGGCGGGCCAAGACGCTGCTGACAGATATGGCGCGCCCAGAGACGCTCAGTGGCCTCGCCGTGGGTAGCGGCACTGCCCGTCACGCTGGTCGAGTCGACGCTGTCGCTGCCGCTGCCATCCGGGCGTCCCCAGCGACGTTCGTTGCTACCGTAGGTCTCGCGGTAAGGCCGGCCGCCGGGGGCGGTGGGCCCAGTGTAAGGAGGACAGCCGGGAAGGTCGCGGAAGACGGGCGACTGGCGGCGGACGGAGGGCATGCCGCGGGTTGCGTCCTCGACGGGATCGACCGGCGGCGGCGGGCCAGGGGCCGGGGTCGGGCCCTGCACTGGGGCCGGGGTATACCGCGGCGGCAGCGGCAGCGGGCGAAAGTCGTAGTGAGGGACGAAGAACGACGTCACTCCCTCGTCCGCGGCGCTAGAGGCGGAGATCGGGCTGTTCGGGGCCGCGCATTCACGCTGCTGCATGTACGTGGCAAGCGTGGGCGGGACGTAGCGCCGATACTTCCCAACCACCGATTCGGGGGCAATCGAGCCCCAGACCTTGCCCCTGAGGCAACAGTCCTTCCAAATGGTGATGGCGACGATGTAGCTGCCGACCGTTCGAAACTCCGCGCCGCAGAAGCCATCTACGTAGATACTGATCATGTTCCTGGGAGCCGGACATGAATGCTAATCTCAATACAAAGCCAACTTACTTACCACATATATCCAGGGAACACGCCGGTGTACATCCCGATAACAATGATAAGCCACTCGGTGATGATCTGCCCCATGGGGTCGAGAGGGACCTGGGGAGCGAGTTCGAAATGCCAGCGCGGGCGGAGCCGCTCATAGTTGTGAGGATCGGTACCGCTGATGTGACACTCGACGTCAGCTCGGTCAAATCCAAGAAAAGCGATCGCACTTACATGTTCAGCAGACGAAGGCGGTGAATGAGCTCGTTGTCGTGGTTTTCGTACATCGTTTCTTCGTCATCTTCGCCGACCTCCACAGCCGTGACAGTAGTGGTGGTGGTGGTGGTGGTGGGCGGAGGCGACGCCGGCGTCGCGGTATGTTGCTCTCGTTCGATATCGATGAAGATGACGTCGCTCCGCAAAGCGGAGGTCGGACGGGGCTGTAGGATGGTGTAGAACTGTCCGGGGATGTTGCGAGGCATCTCTGCGAGCAGGGGTTGGTGAGAGTTGGAGGAGAGGCGATGGTCGCGGTGGTGATGGGCTATATAGGCGTCGTCAGTTAAAGTTCGGGGCCTGACGGGACTAGCCTGTCCGAAAGGAGGAGAGCGCGCACTGCAATGGTAGTTGAATTCCCTTTGGCAGAGGCCATTGGCGCTACCCAGTAAATTAGTACGAAGATGGACCCAAAATACACAGTTGAACCCACGCTTGCCTCCTCACGAGGCGACAGCCCGCGCGATCCCAACCGCAGACAACACCTACGCGACCAAAAGGCGGCAAAGAAGAGAACCTCGTTATCATGCCTCCCGACCACGAAGTATCGCCCCATCCAGCTCTCGAACGTCAGGTTGAAGGACGCGACAACATGAACGGGTGCCCGGCCGAGACTGCGAGTCGCCCCGAGCATGGAGCTGGCCAGACTGAAGATGAAGTCGTGAGCGGGGCCGACACCAACAGCAACCCTACAAACCTTCACGCGAACAAAGACATCGCGAGCCCGTGCGCGGACAACAGCACCACGCTTTCTGCCGAGGACGACAGCGCCGTCAGGGACGTCGGCTCCTCGAGCGGGTGTGCAGGCCCTGGCGCTGGCACGCCCGCTAGCGACAGCAATGTGAGCGCGAAGAACGGCCTTCCGGACACGACCGTCAGCGGCGAAGCTGCGCGCGACGAGGCTGGAGTCCCTGGGGAGCGCACGAGCGCGCTCGGCGCTAGCGCCGTCGAAGGGCGCAACACCGACAGCTGGGGCGAGGAGCACGAAGATGAGGAAGAGGACGAGGATATTGAGGAGGATGACGTCGTCAAGGAGTTTCGGCTCTTTGACGAGGAGGGAGGGGACACGGAAGAGCTGCTCCCCGGCGGAAGCAGCGGCCAGACCGTGCGTCGGTCAAAGACAGCTGCCGAGCGGCAGGAGAGGAAGGGCAAGAAAGCTGGGAACCCGGGCAACTACCAAGGCGAAGTCCTCGAGTTCCTGCAAAGCAAGTTAGACGGTTACCGGAGGATCGACAAGCGGAAGCACGTCGCTGGAAAGCAGAAGAGACTGACCGCGTTTTGGAACGCCTTCTTCGCCGAGCTTTGGGGTCGATTCGAGTGGACGACCTTCCGGAAGTACGACAAGAAGACCGGCGTGCTGTGGGACAAGGACACTACAATCATGAAGACGGAGAATGTGAGTACCGTACTCGACCGAACGCACCGTTTGGTACTCACCTGCGCAGTCGATGCACAGCTGGTACCGGTCGAGGGACACAAACCCTGCGGTGGACACGATGAACGTCTGGACTCCCGCGTTCGCCGCGCTCACCGTCATGGCCCAAGAGCAGCCGAGGATTCTACCGCCGTGGAAGGTCTTCGGAAGCGACAAGCCCGACAAGTTGAGGGCTATCGAGGGTCGAGGAGGCAAGGCGAAGACGATTGGCGAGTGGAACCAGGTGGCGAAGGAGCTTTTCGAGGCCGAGCCCGAGGAGGTGCAGCAGCACTATAGGGAGGAAAGGGATCGCCGCCACGCCGAGGCTCTTGAGAACTACGAGAAGGCGGCTCTGGGGGATCCATCGAATGATCCTGCGATACAGCAGCTGTGAGTATGACGGCTTCTCTACGCGGCTATACACGCTGACCAACGTACGCAGGGCTGTTAATCGTCTGTCCCAGGTCGTCACGCCACTTTTGAAGCTCATATCCGCGCATACTGGGTATCCCTGTGTAACGCTTGTGGCTGGGACAGCGGCAGACGGGGGGAGAGTCGCCTGCGTCAACTACGGCTCGACCGAGGGGGCGAACCCACAGAGCTTCTCGGAGTGGAACGAGGAGTTCTTCCGTCGCGACTTCTGTGCGACCTTCCTCAAGTTCGTATTTGCAGTTCGAGGTGAGTCCGTTGTGACAATCCTCTGCGTCCTCGTGCTGATCGCTGTTATTCCATAGCCTCCGCAGGGGAGCCGTCCGGGTCGGCATCAAGCGGTGGTGTACCTGCGAACGAAAATCAACACCAGCCGTCTGCCACGAACACCTCACCTGAGGCCGAACACTCTCAAACCCCTACACTACGCCTCCAGGACACAGAGCGTCACGCACCAGAGGGCCCACCCCAGGTCGAAAGCGGCGCGGCGGAGGGTGGCGTGGCGGAGAGCAGCGACGAGGAGGTAACCAGACTCAGAGGAAGGGGTACAGTTCGATATCGAACTGTTCCAGACTGGGGATGTGACGGGATGAAGGCCTTCTTCGCGCAGATGCCAGACTGCGAGCAGAAATGGCAGCAGTTGCGGTTGGTGAATCTGGCGGTCGACGAAGAGCGCGTGATAATGAATCGGCGATACGACCTCCTTGCCGGCATTCCGTCGCTTCCCATCTCCCTCCCGCCGCTCACCTCGGGCTCTGCGAACGGCAAGAAACGCACTACAACAAAGCGTGCACCGCGGAAGAAACAAACCGAGCCCCAGGCCGCGACTCGTCATCAACCTTCCCGCGCTAAGGCGAAGCCACAGCAGGTTCCGCCGCCAGTCCCGTCTTCGCCACCGCCAGCGCAGCCTTCGGCGCCGCCAGCGCAGTCGCCCCCGACGCCCCCGACGCCCCCGACGCCCCCGACGCCCCCGACGCCCTCGACGCTGCCGATGCCCCCGACGCTGCCGACGCCCCCGACGCCACCAGCGCAGTCGCCCCCGTCGCCCTCGACACCGCCAGCGCAGTCGCCGCCGCCGCAGTTGCCGCCGCCGCAGTTGCCGCCGCCGCAGTCGCCGCCGCCGCAGTTGCCGCCGCCGCCGCCGCCTCCCTCCGATGCTCAAAGCCAGTCAAATGTGGGCACCGGCCTGCCTCATGCTACGCCGATTGTGGGCGACGCGCAAAAGCTCCCGGCCGCACGCGCAGCCGTCGACGTCGCAACCCTACCAACGTGGGTTGCCTTCCAATACAAGCGCTTCGTCGCCAAAAACGTGGACGAAGCCGACTCGGATACTTGGCTGGGGGTGGTTTCGGCGTGGGTAGAATTCGACGAGCTGCATGGGTTTGCTCGCCCGGTACGCCCTACGCTTTCCCTCGCAGGTGCAGGTCTTGACCAAGCTGCAGACGTCCGGATTCGGAACAACCTTCCGGCCCGAGTGCTTGGGCAGATGGGTTGCCAGAGGACGGAAGCCACTTATGAGCCTTTTGGCAGAAGAGAAGGCCGATTTCGAGGCCAGCTGGTGGGCATGGTGGGTCGAGCTCAACCCACCCTGGAGGGTTCGAGACGGCCACCGCCTCCTCCCTGTGGGGGATGGGGATTGGTCACCCATGATCATGCCCGGCCCCAACGGGTACCTCAATGTCCTCGGCACGCTATCGGTGCTCCGTTCTGTGTCTATCGAGGGCTGGAGGCTCGCGCTGCGCGAGGTCGCATTTTGCCTGCAAAACGCCATAGCCGCCAAAAGAGGTCAGAGGTACGTCTATAATATTCTATATTGTCCGCCGTAGTGCTCAACAACCATAGCGGCAAGCGCAAGCGAAACGGCGACGCGAGTACCGAAGCCGGCGATGACGACGACGACGAGGGCGCATCAGGCGCCCGCGCCGGCGGCAAGCCCCGCCCTCGCAAGAAGACCCGTCGGTAGGAGCATCGCGTATTTACCTCATTAGACCTATGTTGCAAACATAATATACTTTCTTGACCTGACTGCGCGCAATCGCCCAATTTTGGACAAATATCGCTCCTTAGTCAGCATTTTACTGACCCATGAAGCGCTTCCTAAGCATTATCTCGGTAACCTTGACGTTGAGCACCGCATGTAGCCATTCTGGGATGATTTGTAAGCTAAGGTTGAGGCCCCGATGGGCACTGCCGGTGATCCAGCAGAGGTACCTGCGCGTTTGATGCTTCAAACAGGTCCATGGCGTTTGAAGCATCGCGCAGGGTACATGACATGCACGTTTGAATAATCAAACTTGAGCCAAGGGGTGGGTGCTCGGCTTGCCAACCGGGGAGGAGGGTCCACGCACGCCAGCGATCGTGGATGACGATTGCGATGCCGACACCCGAGCTGGCATCGGAGAAGGCGGGAACGTCGACGACGAGGGAAGGGCCGCGAATGGGGGAGGTGAGCGTGCTGGACAGAGTGGACAGCCACCACCGCAAATCGTCGTCGGTGCCGGACGGCGCGTGATGCGGCACGAGCGCTTTGTCGCGAAAGACGCCGAGCATGGCCGCGAGCCGCGTCAGGTACGCTCTGCCACCGCGCACGATGGAGGAGACGTGTTGCAGCCGGCCGTGCATCTTTTCGACGTCGGAACGGGCGTGCGTGCGGCGTGACAGCCAGTCGAGGATGGCAGCGTGGTACTTAGAGCGCTTGGGCTCGGACAGGGATACTGTGCGCGCGCACAAGTCCCAGACGAAGCCGGTGTACACGAACACAGGCGCAAAAGGTGAGTCCTTGGACGGCTCCCAAGGGATACCGAGCGGCTCGGAGAGCGCATCAATGTCTACGGCTGCGTAATGGAACGCGGCGTCGTGCGCGCTGCGTGCGCTATCAAGTGAGTGGTCCCGAAGGGGGTGCGCGAAATCCTCGACGAAGTCAAAGTCAAAAGCCAGGGCGGCGTCATGGCCGCCGTACCAAAGACGGCCGCCCGACGCGTGCAGCCCTCCAAAGGCGACCGCCATCTGGCGCCAGATCGCACGCATGCGGTTGTGAGCATCCAGAAAGATACGCAAAACGCGGAGGAAGACGTGGTCGTCAACCCAGCGCGCAACAGGGCCCAGCCCGTCGTGCCGGACAACGTCGAGGAAAGCGTCATCAACGTAGCCGTACACGCCTCCGCTAGGGGACATGCCGAAAGCAAGGTTAGGATCGATAGCGAACGAGTCGTCCTCAGACAGGCGTACGACGGTGCCAGGCCACTGCGATGCATGAAGGGGGATGAGGCGATAGGCTTCGGCGACGTCACGGACGGCACCTTCAGAACCGTCGGGGAGGCTCCAGACCATGAACGCGAAAGCGGTGAAGGTACCCCAGAAACAGGGAAAGTCGCCGGAGTCGATCGTGTGGTTGATCGACGTAATGTCCGAGCGGGGAACGTGCGGGAAGGAGAAGTTCTGCACTAGCCGAAAGGCGTCAGGCCGGTGCGGCTTCGGGACAAGGGAGAGAGGAGAAGACTGGAAAGGGCCGATGGTAGCTTCGAGCTCGGCTTGAGTGAAAGGACCAAGATACCGACGTTTGGAAAATTCTTTGGAGAGAATGGCATTGAAATGAGAGGCGTGTACATGGAGCGACGTGCTATTGGGAGGCACAAAAGTTTTGGTGATAGGACGGACCCCGACACGGAAACCCACAGTGAGGCCATCCACGAGCAGCGGGTACCGATCCAGCAGGCCTGTGCGAGCTAGCGCATTGTGCCAGGCGGCTGCTCGGAGGGGGGTGACGGGGTCACTTTTTCTCTGCGAAATCGCACGCAGACGCTCCGTGTGCTCCACCACAGCCTGAGCAGCGATGCCAGTGCCTGGGGTTGGTGGAGAAGCAGCCCCGGGGCAGCTGGAAGTCGATGCAAATCTCTTGATCGGGGTCGGCGCACAGCACGAGCCGGCCTGCGCTGTTGCGTCGGACGAGGGGCGCAGAGCCGTCCCAGCGAGAGGTGCGTCGGCAGGAGGAGAAGTTATGGGGGTCGCGGCCCAAGCAGACGGCGCAAGCAACGGGGACCTCGTTACCTGCGCCGGGCTGAAAAACCTGCCCGCGAGACGGAGATGCTACCCTCGAGCGCTTCGACGACCCGCGGCCTGGGGAAGGCGAACGTGGACGCCCGCGGGCGTGGCGGGGACGCGGCGGCGGCGAAGAGGGCCGGTGAGCTGGTGGCGAAGCACGACGGCGCGGCGGCGGCGAGTTGCGATGGCGCGGCGGCGGCGGCGGTGAACGCGACTCACGCCGGGCCTGGCGGCGGCGGGAACGACGCGACTGATAGCCAGCGTGGCCGGCGGCCGCAGGGGTGGCATGCGACGACAGCGCGAGCTGAGCAGCGTCGAGGGCGTCTGTGGGCGCAAGTGCAAAATGGCAGGGGAATGGCGGGAATGGCGGGAATGGCGGGAATGGCATAGAATGGCGCGGGCGGGAGTGGCGGAGTGGCAGCGAGGCACAAGACGAGGAGGCGGGAGAGGCGCAAGGAGGAACGACGGAAAACGGTCAGCAAGGCGCGACGAGAAAGACGGAAGACAGAACGCACCAAGCTTGGCCTTCCGCACCTCGTCGTCGACGGTGTTCTTCACCTTTTGAAGGGTGGACTCGTTGATGACGGCGATGTCCCACACCTCCTCTCTGGTCCCGGCCAGGGCGCGCATGTCGTGGAGCCATTGCTGACGCACGAGGGCTTGGAAGCGCAGCAAGATCCGCTCGCCGTAGTCCCACTCGGCGAGGCCCGTGTGGTCCTGGACGTTCTGGAAGAACTGGCGCAGGGAGGCGGCAAGATCGGCGGGCCAGCCTTGCGCGAGGCACGAGTCGACGTGGAGGCGAGCACACGTGGTGAACTGCTTCCACGTGAGATCAACGTCGCGCGGGATGTCGGAGAGAGGGCGAGACGAGCCGAGGGGCTGGACGCGAACGCGGCGACCCTCCTTCACGAAGCCGAGGGCGTCCCCGGACTCGGAGTGAAGGTCTTCGAAGGCGTGCTTGCGGACGTCGTGGTCCCAGTACGCGAGTTCGACGTACTCCTTCGCAGCGACTTTGTCGAGGGCGAATTGCGACGCGGGGTACGACCAGATGCCGTCCATCGTGCGCCCCACGCCAAGTCGAGGAAAACGGCGGCGGCGCGTCGCGGGAGAGGGGTCGCGCGAGGACGACCGGGAGCGGTCACGACCGCGGGATCGCGACGGGCTGCGACCGCGGGAGCGAGAGCGCGAGCCGCCGGGAGAAGGCAAGCGGCCGTCGAAGGCGGCCTGCGCAGCGAGGTGCTCGTCCCACAGGCGAATCCGCTCGGCGTGCTGAGCGCGCCAGGCGTCGCGCAGCGCGTCGAGCTGCGCGGAAGCACCGGGACCCGGCGGAAGGCGCAGCGCGGCGCGGAAAGCCGGCGCGCCGAAGTCGGGCTCGGCGTCGAGTCGCGGGTCGGAGAGTGGGATGTCGAGGAAGGGCTCGGGCCCAGGTTCGGGTTTGGGCTCGGGAGGTGGCGAAACCGGTGGGGGAGGCACTGGAGGCTGCGGAGGCGGACCGGGAGGCGGACGCGGAGCGCCGCGCCCACCACCACCGCGTCGGCCGCCCCGAGGCGGAGCCGCACCTCGGCGTGGCGCGGCGCGAGGAGCAGGCGGGCGACCGCGCGGCGGCGGGACGCCAGGAGCGGGAGGCGGTGGCGGCGGCTCTTCGCCCGGAGGCTCGTGCGGGCTCGGCGGCCTGGCGGCAAGGCGACTGCTGCGGCGAGGCGGCATGAAGACGAGAAGGCGCGAGGCAGGAGGGAATCAGAAAAGAGGGAGAATGCAAAGAAGCCCAGAGACGAGCGATGCACGCGAGCCTCACAGCGCACGGCGCGTGTCGCAGAGCTCGAGGGCAAGGAAAAAGGAGCGCCGGCAAATGCCGACGTCCGCAGCGTCCACAGACACCACTCTGGGCGCTTCGCAGGCTCGAGCCAGACGTTCACTTTGTGGGCGTGTCAAGGGAGGCGAAGGCCGAGCGCTGGGGAGAGCCCGCCAGGGCTGCGGCGCGGGTGCTCGTCGATCTCGATTGGTACGCCGTGTGCATTCAAATAGCCGGTGCATGTGCTGACAATTGGCCGGGTGCGAGCTGGTCATGAAGAACGACAGGCGCGATCTTGGCATCGTCCGCTTGCACTTCGTTGTGCTCTGCGAGGAGTACTCAGCCACATTCGACCAGCCCGTCTCCGAAGAGCTTCTTCCAGTGCGTGCCCATCTTTCATGAAACACCCCCGCTGACATCCGCACTGCAGCACGGACGCTAAGACTCCCACATTCCGGGCGCTCCAAGTGAGCGGCGCCGATGCGTTCTACCGCTCGCCCGCACCTGCAGCGCCACAAAAAAACACTCCAGCCACGCATCGCGGGCTGCATCGTGCTGCCGCAGGCCGCGCTCGTGCACTGGCGCACGCAGATTACACAGGACGCGGTCGCCCCACCGCAGTATGCACGTCGAGACACCCACGCTCCACGGAAGCTTTGCAAAACTAGAATGCAGCAAAACGCACGACAACGCGGGGGCAACGCAAACACATGTAATTGCACGCACGCAAAGTGAGCATACGCAGGATTCCACTCCTCGGACTTTCGTTCTCCTTTGCCGTGGTGTGGCACGCAGATGACGAGATATCGGAGTGATTTATTATACCATAGGAAACGGAGATCGAGTGTGCGGCAGGAGATCAAGGTTATCTGGCGTAAGTCCAGCAAGGTAAGCTCAACACGCACCTGCGTCGATCAGCGATGTCCTTCCCTCATTGGCCGGCGTAGTGCAGGACACGGTCCGATTTTACAAAGACCCGAGAGCAGGAAACGTAGCCCCAAGGAGCTCAGGGCTCGCTGTCAATACTCGGAACCAGTCTGCCAGGCCCGAGCGCGCTACCAAATTTGTGCACAAGAACGCACTACGGGAGAGTCTCGTCGTATAGCGGCCGTGGCGTTGCTTTGTGCGATCGCGATTGCAGCGCGGAGCTGTGTCTTGTACGTGGTAAGTAGCTCCAAATTCTGTGGTTTTCCTGCTAATACTTCGCAGAGTAGGCTGCGAATTCCGCGATCACACGTGAAGGTGCATCCTATCTGCACTCATCTCTATTCTGACTTACGCTCGAGGCTCAGCTATTGAACTCGTGGCCACAGTGAGTTTTGATGCTACACCAAAAACACACACACCTACAATGTCGCTGGTACACACCCTCATCTGGATAGAGCCGCACATCCGAGCAATGTAAATTTGATTGCGCAAGCTCACGTCCAGACATATGTCATTACACGACTCAGCTACCGCCTTACTGATTCGCCCTAGTCAGAATCCTACACACCTCACTAGCCCATTACGCTTGTAGAAAGGCCCTGCTTGTCGGTCCGTATTCCCCGCAGCGATGAGCCAAGTAAGTTGTAAGGCACTACTTTGAATAGCTGATGCTGATTCCATGCCAAGCGCCGCTAGGCTAGGATTCCTGCAGGGTAGCAATGTCGCGAACGAAATCGAGGCTCATGTGGCGATACTATTCCTTACCCTCATAGATATATTCCCATCTCCCCGTCAGCCTGGTCTTCGACCACCATGACGTTTCGCGCGAGGCAGCTCGACCGGGACTTTTGCCATTGCCGATCGCAATACGGCAGTGAGCCTCGGGTCCAAAGCTCATACGCCGCTCTGTGGCACGAAGCTCGCTGAGCGCCATGTCCTCTGCGTTGTTTCTCGACGATTCAAACGCTTCTCATGCCGGACGGCGTCGAACGGGGTTCCTGCGCGCTAGTACTCAAGCAACCTCGCGCCGAGCGCGCGGAAGGAGATCCTGGACAAGTTCAATAACCAGAAGATAAACATGTGCGTGCCCTGTCTCGGCCTGCTCCGGCGTCCCGGCTGACTTGTCGCATGCGCCAGTTTCGTCTGCTCGGATCTCATCTCGTGCGGCATCAACATCAGCCACGTCTCGCACGTCGTTAGCTACGATGCCCCAGTGGACATGCGCAAGTACGTGCATCGTGTCGGGCGTACCGCGCGCGCGGGCCGCGCTGGCGATGCCGACGTTGATCGAGGAGAGGAGGTACGTTCACTTGTCCCGTCTCTTGCGTGACTGTCTTGCTGACCCGAACTTGCAGGCGCGCTTCTTTAAGAACATGCTCAAGGAGGCGAACCACCTCAACGCGGTCAAGCGTCTGAGGGTGGCGGAGACGGATCTCGCGCCGCTCACGCCGAGCTACGAGGTCCGTGGTCTTGTACGCGGGCTCTTGATGCAGTGCTGACGTCGTTGGTCTCAGAATGCTCTCGCAAAGCTTCAAGAGTTCGATGCTGGCAATAAGTGCTTGGCGCACCAGCTCGTGCATTACGTCTAAGCGACATCCCGCCAGCAGTCTCCGGCCTGACCGATGACCCTGGCGGGCCATAGATTCAATGAGGCGATTTGGCCTCCGCATTTATGTGGCATCACGATAACCTGCGAACTGCACATGGATCTTGACGCGAGACGCTCGAGGCGTCGAGGTCCCGGCGGCGCCAGACGGAAGGTGCAAGTCGTCCAGTGGCCGCTCGAGAGCACGACGAAGTCTGCGATTGCCCATGCGCTGATGTGGCGTGAATGTGCACAGGGATCGTGCAAGGTACTAAAGCATTTGAATCCACACGTACGCGCGCGAAGTCGGCACGCCACAGAGCTGGCGCGACCTAAATGTTCACTCAATATACAGACGATGGAATCTAGAAGGCGGAATATAGTTTGTGTATTCGTATCATACATTGATCCACAATGCAAAGGTAAAGAACGATGAAGGTATAAACGATCGGAAGGTGACCTTTGTAGATCTGTGTACACGCGTCCTGCGCGGGAGGAGGGGCGATATGAGCTACTAATACGCCCGACGAACGTCAAAACATATGATTCGTTACGCTTTCGTGAAGTCGAAGAGGGCGGACAAAGCCGCTTTGCCTTTCCGAGACAGAGCTAAGGAAGGACCTAAGCTTCATGTCTCACGCGTATGTGTACCCACTTACCGGTCGACAACTTCTTGATACCAGGTACAGCCCGCGCGACAAAGCGAACGCCGTGACGCTTGACGAGGGCTCGTGCCATCTTGTGTACGATGTCCGAGAGCTTCTTCATCCTCTTGGCAGAGAGCTGGCACCGCGGCGTGGCGACTGCGCGAGAGCTGCAGATGTGTGAGCCGGGAAGAAGAGGCTAGGCAGAGGGCTCACTGACTACCGGAGGTAGGCAAGCATTTCAGCTTCCATGAGGGGCTTGTTAAGGGTCTGCACCCATTCCAACGCCGCGATGCGCCCGTGCTCGACCCAGAAGTGGGCTGCGACTAGCCGGAAAAAGTTGGCGAGAAGCGCAACAGAGCCCGGGGTGATGTTGACCACGTCGGCGTTGGTCGCGGTTTGTGCAAGATCGCGCCACCTGGTATCAAGACGACACAGGCGTGCCACAATATGCGCGTGGGTTTTGGCCGCGTGTGAGCCCGCGCGAAGTTGCTACAAAATGTACTAAGTCAGTACAACGGCTCTGCTCATCTGAGACTGGAGAAGAATACGAGATACGAGAACGTACAGTATACTGGTAGGGGCTCCCTAGAGGGAACTCCTTCAAGGCCTGCTCGACTTCGGAGAGATAGAGGACGCGGTCCCCGAGAGCTTCGTAAATGCTTATCTTGGTCCGCTGCGCAGCCGTTTCTTTTTGGACAAGCTCATATAGTTCCCAGGGGAAGGGAAGGGTATCATCGGCGGAGGTGATTTCGTCCACAGCCTTGAGTGCCGCGTTCTCGAGGTGTGTGTTGAGAGCTTTCTGGTTCTGGTTTTGAAACATCGGTGACGAACGGGCTGAAGAAATGGTTATTAAAAAGATCGTAAAGTGAGGAGAGATAGACGGAGAGAGTCAGCGTCGAGGGTAAAAGCGGGATGAGGTTGAGTGGGCGCGACGGAAGCTGGCTTCAAATAGGGCTGCGTGCTTTTCACGTGTCAGTGGACGACAGGCGGAGCCCAGTAGGAGATCAGTCTTCGTGCACCGGAAGGCGGCCTGTTCAGCGCGAGCGGGTGCTGGTCTTGCGCAGAACGCGATACGCTGCTTCGAACCGACGTTCACCACACCGGCCGGCGCGGCGCGGCTACCTAGACCGGGTCCAGAAAGGTTGAGATCGCTCGAGCAGGGTGAGCGAGCGGTGCTTCCAGCGAGATCGGAGGGGATCCAGATTTCGATGTGAAGAACCAGGACGCGGGGACATGGAAGGCAGAATAAGCTGAACATATGCTATGACATCCTCTGTTCTCGCATTTTTTCGTCCTACTACGAGACGGACTCGTCCGTCTGGACTGTCCCGTACATGTTCGCAGCGTCCCGCCTCCAGCAAGTAGAGCTATGGAAACGCTGCGAGCGTATGAGCAGGCCTCGTCCCGCGAGATTCGTACGGAAGGAACGGGCTTGTGGGAGGAGCTCCGCTTGAGAACCCTAAAGGTTGGCAGTTCACGAAATGTCCGATAGTAAAAGCGCCGTTCTCGATGTGATCCTTGTATATTGACAGGAGGAACGCACGAAAATCTCCACACATGGCCTAGATTGGAGACCAAGACCAGCAGGCCGTCGCGCCCGCTCCCAAGCAAAGATCAACCTGGGACCTGAAGCTGAAGCACTTGGCGCATCACTGCAGGGTGCGGCGCGCAGATTTGTTGTTGGATGTGGGCGGGGTAAGACCTCGGACGATGTGCCCTCGCCATCGTCGCCGTGCGGGCTGAGAAGTAATCGCGAAGCTACCCGAGGGATCGGATCGTGGGGCCGATGGTCTCCGGGGTCTCGCACTCCGGCGCTCATTTGACCGCGTCCCTCTCCCTCCGCCGCTATTACTCGTGGATGCTTCATCGAAATATTCCATTTATGATGTCTTTTACACACTGTCTATCTTGTTCTCCCCAGCGCACGCAGTCATATTTACGCCTTCCGCCTGCTAGTCAAGCATGTATTGAAGCAGAACTCTCATGGGTCGTTCAGCGCATTTGAAGTCGCCGAGAGCGGTACGTGAAGGGTACGGCACATACGGCATGTGAGTTGCAGCCACCTTTTCACGGACGTCACCAACAGCTCCTACAACTTGGCCAAGAAGGGGCTCGTTTCCTACAACGTCCCGCACATCGCAAGCATCGAGGCGCAGTATATCGACGCCAACAACCTCGCGGGCAATAGGTTCTGGGACGTGAGTGCGCTCTCGATGTCATGGCGGAGCACATGCTGAAAGAGCTATTGCCTCAGCTCCACCCAGAAGACGAACACCCCAGACTCGCTTGTCCTCACAACGGCGGACGTCCCCGGCGCGCTCGACCAGACGCAGAACCGCCTGAACTATCCGGACAGCAAGTGCGACAAAATCCGGGGCAAGATAGGCAGTGGCACGTCCACCTGGTCTTCCGCTGCCACCGCACCCGCTGGCAGTTCCCCCTCTGGCCAGTGCGCTAATGTCGCGGCCTGGAGCTCGGGCTCCGTCTACACCGGCCGCATGACTGCTGTCTATGGTACGTCGAGAAGCGAGTTCCTGGCTGAATCCTGGTCTTATTGCATCTAGGTGAGTCGCACCTCTGGACCGCGAAGTGATGGACTCAGGGCGATACCCAGGCCGGGATAGATACGCACCTGCGCACATCTATCGCACAGATCGGCCTGACCAGTTCCCTTCTGCAGCCGGTGTCTGGACCGATAACGCGGCTTGCTAGATGAGCACAGCCAAACAGCGCCATCTCGAGAGAAAGATAGCTTGCGAAGTTGCAGGATATCTATACCAATACACCCATGGGAGCCGCAGTATACCTGTATGCCTATATCGTGGACAGGGATTGCGAAATGTGTAATAGTATGTGCCGTGCGCCAATATGACTACCTGCTAGACCGAACCAATCGCGAAAGAGAAGGAAGCCTACAGATACAGCGAAGAGTAGAGAATGGCCGGATTCGGGAGCTCGAGCATCTGCGGCTACCTGCCAAACTTCGCTTGCAGCTCGGTGTTGCCGATTGCCTTCGCCGCCTGGTCCTTCTGGCGGATGAACTCCTGCAGCCGGCGAAAGACACGGATGAGACTGCCTTCGTATTGGTCGGTGAGCTGGAGCGGAGGTCAGCGCCATAGAAGGACATGGATGCAGGAGATACAGACTTTGCAGAATTCGGAGAAGGACGCCCTACGCCATCACTGCTCGACAGCGTCCATGAGCTCGACCTCGAACGACTGCACGTGTTCCTCTTAGACGATGGGAAGCTTCGACTTTGTCGACACCTTCGCTATCCGGCGGGAAATCTCTTGCATGACGCGCAGCGGAGTGGCGAGCTCTTCCTTCCGGCGAGTTTGTGGCGAGCTCTATCGACACAGTCAGTTTTACACCGGTGAACATGGGCCCAGGAACCTACGGACCTTCTCGGTGAAGACAAAGCAACTAAGCAGGCCCGCGCACTGCTCAGGGAAGCGGGTGTTGAAGATGCCGTTGGTGGTGAGCTCCGTGAGGAGCAGCTCGTCGCTAGTGCTGTGATCGCACGCGACACGTCCCTTCATGTCGACGATGTCGGCGGCTGTTCGTGAAGCCGAGGCAGTGGAGCACGCGCTTACGCGTCTTGAGCTCCTTTATCTGCAGACGTCGTGCGTCGCCAGGATCTTCTTCTTGAGCTCGCGGCAGCGGTCCGATACCTTGACCTTCTGCTTTGACAGCGTGTACAGCTCCGGCAGCCGCGCGTCCTGGTGCAGCGGGATCGAGTTCAGCTCCGTGATCGCGATTTTCTGCACGCAGGTCAGCACTGCGCTGGTGTTTACGCGAGAAGAAACGGACCTTGACGAGCTGCGTGAACTTGTTGTCGGTAATGTGCATGTTCTGCACGGGGTCCAGCAGGAGCATGCCGTCCGGGAACCGCCTGCGCACCTCCTGAATCGTCTTCCAGACTGTCACGCGCGCTTGAGGCGAGCGGATGTCCGTGGTCAGATACGCCCGAAGGTGGCTTACGGATTCAGGCGTAAAGATGAGCACAAACACGACCTCCGGGTCGCCCTTCTGGCCTGATGGGCAGGGAAAGAGGCCAGCGAATGTCGGAGTCATAATGGAACGGTCCTTCGACAGGCTGCCACCGGACGCGCAGTTCAGGAGCACGTCTACGACGTACTGCTCGTGTGGCGGGATCTAATCTACCACGGGCATGGGCCGATTCTAGAAGTAAACAGTGGATGAGCTGCGGTCGTAAGTGCCTGCCAGACAGGTCCATGTACCTTTGGCGTCTGGCGCTTTTGGTCGTTGTTGATGATGCCTCAGCCGAGGTCCAGGTCCTTGTACTTGATCTTGATAAGGCGGCCTGGCTGCAGGAGCGGAAGGCTGGAGCTCGGGTGGGGGATGACCTCGCAGAAGTCTGCCGCCAGCTGGTCGAGCTGCCGGCGGTACTCGTAGTACTCGGACACGAGCTCCTGATCGTGGACGATGATGGCTGCTTTCTTCTACTCTTCCTTCCGGACTTCTGACACATGAAGGATCAGCACTTTCGCAAGAAGCACGTCATTGGGAAGCTACCTACCGTCCTCCAGCACCGGGGCACCAGCTCTGGAACTGGAAGAAACATCGCTGGAGCATGTACCCGAGACCGACGCCCTCGACCTTCATGGGGTTGGGGACCGTGCTGTGGCCGAGGTGGTACGCCGAGTTGAGGCGGTCGGCATCGCCCTTGATCATTTCCTTCGCCGCGACGGGCTCGAGCTTCTCATCGCACATCACGATGTCGACGTCGCGGTCGTCAATGCCACGGCGACCGGCGCGTCCGGACGTCTGGATGTACTCGCCAGACAAGAGGTTACGGAACTCGCGTCCGTCGAACTTGCGCGCGGCGGTAAAGGCGACCGTCCACGCAGGCATGTTCATGCCGATGTAGAATGTCTCCGTCGCGAAGAGCACCTTGATGAGGCTCTCCTGGAGGAGGATCTCGATGACATCCTCGAGAACGAGAAGGAGGCCGCGTGGCTGTGTCAATGCCGATGGGCGGGTTGAATTCGTTCGCGATACGCCGTGTGTGATGACCGTAGACTGCGCAGTTGGCGTCGAGTTCGAGCGAAACACCCAGTGTGTGTGGACGCGCTCTGCGCTTGCGAGCTGGGCAGCCGCGCTTGACGCTTGAAAGCTCTCGATATCGCGGACGCGCGCGCCATGGCGGCTTCTCACAGCGCAGAGTCGGGGCTGTTCGTCGCTTCGACAGCGATCTGCGGGGTGTCGTCGACGGCTTCCGTGCGAGCGGCATCGAGCTGACCGACCTCGTCAGCGCCATCCACGCTCGCGTGCTTGTGCCGCAAATGCGAGTCTTCGTCATCGTGGGAGTCTTGGCATGCGGTTTCGAAGGTGTCGGAGTCACTCTCGCAGTCGGGAGGGTCCTCGTCGCCGCTTGCGTTCTCGACTGGCCCGCGAATGTACCCCTCCCCCTCAAGGAGAACGCTCTCCTGACGCAGAGAGGTAGCGATGACCGGCCACGAGGCGATGTGC
Source organism: Phanerochaete sordida (assembly GCA_019973155.2). Lineage (NCBI taxonomy): Eukaryota > Fungi > Basidiomycota > Agaricomycetes > Polyporales > Phanerochaetaceae > Phanerochaete > Phanerochaete sordida. The sequence goes on from BPQB01000094.1 coordinate 83,862, forward strand.
GCAGCGCAGTCGAATCTTCGCGCAGAACGCGCGGTCGTCGTGGACTCAAAGGGCAGGGCAAGTGACGCGGTACAGACCGCGAGTCTTCGGAGTTGTGCAGAGCACCATGTCTTCGCGATGAATATGCCGCAGCCGCCGATGACGATCGAGTATCCAGCGCCGTTGGAGCGTCCCAGCGAGCGGACCGTCGCGGACATTGACCTGGCGAAGTTGACATCGCGCAGTGTGATGCCCATCCACGAGTCGCCGTTCGGCACGAGGGGCGACAAGTTACCCTTGCCGTTCGCGATGAAGCGCGCGCTCTCGGCAGGGCGGGCAGTGCACGCAGGGGTTGGGCGGGAGTTCTGCGATGTGGTGGGGCGAGCGGGGCTGCGGTGGGGGAAGGCTGGCAGGAACGCAGCTCCGTGGATTTCAGCGTCGCAAAGCCGACTCTGTTACGCCAGTCATCGGATTCGTACGAGAACGTCGGTGACATAAACGGATGCAGCGATGCCGGGGCACGGCGGCCGGCGAAGGTGTTCCTGCTATGCGACGGAGTGACGATTCAGCGACAGGCAATCCAGACAGGGCTTTCGAAAACGTACAGTGAGCACTGGAGGGCTTGCGGACGCCCACAGAACACGCGAAAGCCTGCATGCGCCTACGCCTTGGGAACGCTGGTGTCGGCTCGCAGACACCAGGTCGACATGATCCTACGGAGTCAAACGATGTTCGTGACCGGGTTTGCCATAGACGAAGTTTTGGACGCACCAATGGTCTGCTCCTCGGACAGTCGGTGAGCCAGAGCGCGAGCCGCCGTCCGTCCGTGCGGGTGAGTGTGGGAGCAGTAGTGGGCACAATGGGCTGGTGTGGACATGTGATCTTCCACCATCAATGAGACCGATCCATGGACCTCGATCCGGTCCATGGGACACAGAGGTAGATGCTGGATGACTATCGCTCCCAGGTCAGTGGCGTGTGCGAGGTGATCTATTCTCAAATCTCGCGTGAGCAGTGACATGCATGAAAAGGGACAGCTCCGACGCACCTTGTCGTACAGCCACGTCACTAGCATAAAGGAGTGCACGAAGAAACAGTCTACCTCGCGGGTAATAGTCTGAGTGGCTCGCATTCGTATAGCGGGTAGAGACGTACCTGTGCTAGTGATCTCGTCTTCGCAACACTTCCTTTCTACATTGCATCTTCTGCGGCAAATGGTCTCGGGGTAGGTCTTCGATGGCTTTCGCACTAGCCTCGGCTGGACGAAGGCGAGGTTTTCTCAGTAGAGTTCAATATCCAAGAGAGAAAGGCCGACGGGCCGAGCTCGATCTGCGCCAGTTGTCTGGATGTGATATGTCATGCTTCATCCGGTATGTATCGGCGTAGCGGTGCGTACCTCTAATCTCACAAATTGCACCAGCTGTCCCGCCGTAGAGCCCACTTGAGCCGTCTGCAGTCACAGGGTTTTCCTACGACCGCTCTCGCCACATCTACGCACAATGCGTCCCCATTGATTTCTATATTGTTGAGAATGTAAGAATAGGCTCTACAAGTTGAAATGATGAGGAACGCACAGCGGTTAACAGCAGCGAGCGTTGAGACAGAGCTGAAGTGGGCGGCGGTCTGGTACGTCCACCGTATACCATACGCGAATCTATGGTTCGGCGTATTAGCGTTGATCTACCCGCTGAATATTTAGCACATGCATATAGGTAAGCATTTGAGGCAATTATCTGGCGCATCGCCAGGGCGAAGGTGAGCACGCGAAGGTACCCCGCGTGATTTGGATGTCGAACAGGGTCGAGTATTCGTCCCGGGAGGAGCCGCTGCTGATAGTCAGCGTCTGATCCACTCAAGGAAGGAAGCAGTATGAGATATAATACGCCAGGATGGGGGCACATGCTCTCACCTTGGGAAAAGTGGCGTGTTATTGGGACCTGGCTCCCGCGCGTTGGAATCATTTCGATCTGAAGACATGTACCAGCCGAGGGATTCATGGCCATTACATCGGAGGCTCTCTGCCACATGAATAGTCATTGATTTGAATTGGACGTGATGACTGGAATCAGGCTGGAGGCCTGGAGGAACAGCAGCAGATAGGTAGCAGGGGCGGTCGTGGTCGAGGCAAAGAGAGTAAGGCGCTTGCTCGGCCTTTTTCGGCAGGGCGCATCACCGACGACGCCACCACGAGATCGATCGGGCACCCGCATGGCTCTTCCCTCCGTCTTGTCCATCGCCCACTCTCCGCGTTCGTCGAGATCCCCGGCGCATTTACGAACATACTGCCCGTACGTACTTCGCCAGCGTATCTGGAACGCATCGTGCGTGCGAATGCTGACGTCTGTGGTACTACAGGCCCAGCCTTGCTTTGAGTTTGGCTGCAAACCTAAGGCCCGCGAGCCAGAGCGGGGTTCACCCATCTGACTTTGATATCTGCTTCAAGTACTGTCGGAGCGCTGATCGAGGATCCTTCGTAGGTCTCCAGTCCCACACTTTGAACTTTGCGGCAGCACAGCGTTGGACATCGGCGCAGCCAGGCTGCAATTGCTATGCTGAACGAGCATCTCGACCTGCAAAGCGGTATTCCCGTAGGTATGCGACGTCACACTCTATCTCTTCATGACGCCGGGCGCTGGTTTTAGCTGTCGGTCAGGCTGGACGCCGCATGTAGCCCCGATGCAGTCAATGCTCTGGCGGGGAGCATAGACGTGCTAAGATAGCAGTCCAGCTGCCTGACCTATAGTGCCAAGCTAGCCCTCAAATCATCGCGCTGATTTATTCCCACAGATGCCAAAGAAGAGGCTGATTATGGATGTAGGACTGGACATTCTCTCAGCGAGCTTGCTCACTTGGCTAGCATCGAGTCCAGCTTCCAATCCGCAGTTTGAACATCAAATTCACAGCCACAATCTTCGCTCAAGTCTATGGTTACGCTCGGTTGGGTCCTGTGGTAGATGCATTCGATTCTCGATTCTGCTGCAGGCAGGGCCATGGTGAACCGGCTCAAGTGGGCTCGAATTACTGAACCGCAATCACCAAAGGGTCGTTATGGACGTCGCAATGTGGTACGAATGGAGTGATTGGCCTTTCCAAACGAGCTTCCTACCGTTTTGCTTACCCTATCCTCCAGACATCCCTCTCCACCGCATCGCTCGCGAGACGTCCAGAACTCTACTTTGCCCTGGCGCCTTGCCTGTACCCTCACAGTGCGTCTTTCATATAGCGCAGATGCCGGCCTTGTGTTCACCTTCCCAAGCAAGACTCTCGACGCCGCGCCGCTCCCGCTCGCGGAACGTTCGAAACTTATGCGAGGAGGTGCTGCTCGTTCCGCCTTGGTGAGTCCCGCTAGTCGCAAGTGCGGACGTGGTACTTACCACATTCAGCAACGCGCTCTGTGTCGGCGACATTTCCTACTGGTCAACTGATGGTCGAAATCACGCTGCGGCGCCCCCGCGTTGAGTCTCGCGCGCTCCACATACCTTTGACCTCGTACCTACCAAACGTCGCCAGCCCTATCATCGAACCCGACGCTCTCCTCGACGGAAGCCGAACACTCGAGTCTGCACGCAGGCCTGGACGTTTACTTGGACTTGACTCGACGGCAGCGGGCTGCACGCGAACCACGGTCAGCGGCGCGCGTATCGTGGCATCGGAGACATTGGTCACTGAAACCCTCTAGGCCCGCTGTCCGAAAGCCGGCAGGCCAAGAATCATGGTCGCACTACGCGGCGTCGACAGACTGAGCAGTTCCAGCGCGCGCGTCTTGCGCATGACCACGGTGCCGACCGCAGAGGCCTCGCGCGTGGACGACGCCGTCCCGATGGGCCCACCCTCCGGACATCCAGAAATTGACTTTACGCCGCCGGTCCCTCGCGCACGACGACCGTCGACGCCCTCTCGAGCACAGACGTCCTGTCTGCGCCTGCTGGATGCCTCCGTATCCGGAGCGTCATGCACGACCGCCGCCCCGCTTCCGGGACGTCGTCAAATCTTGGTTCGACTGCCGGCATCGGTGCACTCGGAGACGCCCGCAGAAGCAAAGACTCCTCATCCCGGCAACGCGCACGTAGCGCACGCATCGGACGGTAGCCTCTGCACGTTCAAGGGCGGCTGGACGGCCAGAGTGAGGAGATCAACGCCCGAAGGCCGCGCGCCGCCTGTGCGACACTCTCGGTAAGCACTGACAGAAACATCGTGCACGTACAATTACTCACCACGATGCGCAGTAGCAGCCGACGTGCGCGCTCCGCCAAAGCCTTCGCCGCTGGTTGTCGGAAAACCGAATTTCGACGGTCGGGCCTTCGTGCACGCTGCGCGCAGACAGCAATTGTAGCCAGGACAGCTCGAGGTTAGGACTCTTTACGTGCTACCGGCGGCGTCGTGCTCACTGGGGTGGCTTCGGCAGCCGCGGCGGGTCACGGCCCTCGCTCGCCGATTGGCAGATGTTGGCTCTCGACGTGCAGGCGGTGCGCGGGTGTTTGGATATGTCGGGCAGCGCCAGCCAAGGCTCAGAGAACGGCCATGGTGCGCGCCCATTGCAAATGTTCAGGAGAATCGCACTAACTGAGTATCTCCTGCGGCAGCGGCGCCGCTCGTCAGGCGCGAAGACTTCGACTACCACTCGCGAACCTCGGGCAGGGACCTGAGCGCCGCGCAGGAGGTCAGCGACGACTCAGAATGTGCAAATACAACGCACTCATTGTGTACGCGTTGGCAGGACCCTCGCGCGGCACGCACTGCGACACCCCTCATCGGATGGCGAAACCTTGTATATTGGTCCCAGGGAGTTCCGCAGCCCCTTGGCGGCGGCGGGGACGGCCAGCGTCGTCCCAAAACGAAAACCAACTGCGTAAGTATTGCTCTACTATGTGAACCTCTCGCTGACCGGCTGCTTTCTGCAGTCGCGGCCACCTCGAATGTCAACGCGCGCACCTTGCGCGAGCCACTCGACGGCGCACTATGTCAGTACAGACTAAGAAAGCAGACCAACCACGTACTTACCTCGATCATGTTTCCACAATCCGAGCGCGGCTCTTGTCGAGGCCCTTTCTGCTGGACGACAAGATCTCGGATTCTGGACGCCCAGGCTTCACGCGCGTACCTACTAAGAGGCTATCAACAAGGTCAGCACGTATCCGGAACGCGCACGAACCACGCACTTATGTCTCTTGCTGCGATATCTGCTTGTATTTTAATTGGTGCCTCTAATCTGCTTCCCTAACCTATGGCCTTTGCTAGTGCGATTTTTTCGTGAACGGCCAGTAGCGGCCTGGCAGGACCCGGGAAACCCTTTTCCGTGATCGCAATTATAGCAAGAATTTCGGACGTTAGAACGCTGTACAGACCCGTAGTTCTGACGGCGTTCGGCAGGTCGACCTTCTTCCACGGCCGTTCTTGCGCAAGGCAAAGATCATAACGGTATGCATCATGTTTCACGCGTGAATAGTCGTTCACTGACGTATGAATGTTTCAGCAGTTTCCTCAGTCTGCTTTGCGCCGAAGCTACAAATGGTCGGGCGTGAACGGCTCGTCTCACCATACACTTCAAAAACGCATTTCACGTATCTCTACAGAAGCACAATTGTTTCTGCACCTGTCAGATCGTCGGCGACAAGGCGTGCTTCGCGTGAATGTACGCCCACAGAAACGCGAACATAGCACTCCGCCGGCTGCATCACCGTCATACGCTCTGTACAGCGCCCAGGCGAGCCGAAGGAATGGAATCCAGAACTCAAGAAAGCTATCGCACGCTGGTGAGTGGGGCAAGTACTGATTGGTCGCCGTAGTGACTCGACTGGCTGAAACTGATTGAGACTGACCTAGGAGAACCCTTCGATCCGCACTTCTTTTGGTGCCTCCCGCAGCCAAGCAAAGTAGCGATCTTGCGCTACCCGCAGAGTACAGGACCACGGGTCTGTGAAGCACAGCATCCTGGGTTATTGTGCTAGATCTGGTGGGTATCCCTTATACATTCATGACCTCCAGTGCGGTCTGCTAACGTGCCATCTGAATATGCTATTCCCGTCATTGTAGCTCCTAACGTCGTAGTCTATGGTCATCTATGGGTTGTTGTGTGTTGTATTATAGTAGTACATGCGTGATAATGTATGCCGTCACTGGTACAGGATGAACTTTCGGAGGCCCAAGAATAGGAGGGATAAAGCCACACAGTCCGGGCTTGTCGGGTAGAATGCGAGTTGTGGGCTAATATGCGTGCAGAGACTCCTCGAGCTAGTAATGTAACTGAAGGATAGGGATAGGGAAAATGTGGATCTTGCGGAGAGGTTGGCGACCGGGGTTTGTTAGAGAAATGGACTATCACGCCCCAGTCATTGTGCACCATTTGACACGACTGATATCACATGTCATACCCTGCGCCACTCCTGTATGGCAGGAAGAGGACCTACATTGAAGTGTTAGCGTGAGTGTGAAAGCCGTTGGTGCGTACGCACCTTTTCCGCTGGAGCTTCAGCATCGCGCAACACCGCGTCTTTGAAACGAAGGTAGACGGTGATGCCTGCTACCGCGCATTCGGTATTCCCACAGAACGCGACGATTTCGGGAATGAACGTAGCAAAGAGCGCCCGCGCGAAATGGGCGTCGGTGATAGGGTGTACTGCGAGCTGCTCCCGGATGCGAGAGCACACGCGAACCAAGTACTCGGGAACGCGAATATACTGGTTGCGTCTGCCGATCCTGATCGTCTTCCAAGCCGTATCGGGAGCGTGTGGGCAGTGCTTGAACTCCCACTCGGCGATGTCGTCTAGTCCACTGAAGTAAGGCAGCATCCAGACACCCCTCTTCTCGTGGATTGTGGAGTGTGCCGCAGCGACGCATCGAGCCATGTAGTCTCTGTAGTCCTGGGTGAGATTCAGGCTCTCGAGCTGCGGAAGGAGAACGTGGCGAGGTTTGAGATGGAGGGCGTGGGTTGCAATGGTGATTCCAACTCCCCAGTTGACTTCCAAGGCGATGGCAAGACAGGCGACCGGGTCGGAGGTAGCGAAAGTGCAGAAGCCCGGATTCACGAACAACCACAGCCACTGCTTGAGGTAATGGTCGTCGCACATTCTGATGAAGCCGAAGAGATCCTGCATGTCTTCGAAAGCGGGCGGTATGGCTTTGCGGCACATAAGGAGAATGGTGCGTACTGTCGGATCTGGTAAACGAAGTAGGAAGGCTGGGAGGATGACGTGCGCCGGCAGGGTTTGTCCACGGGGAGGAAATGGCCGCAGGGACTCCACAAAGAGGGAGGACAGCGCATACAGCTGCCGTTGGCAGATCTTGTACAACATATCTTGCTGCCGAGATACAATGTAGATATCTCCAGGGGAATGTTCGCCGAGCAGACCTTGTGCGTACGGAAGGTTGAGGATGGCTGGTTTGGAGGAGACGAGCTGGGTTGAGGACACCGCTGCCGCGGAAGCTGATGTAGGACTAGTTGCAGGGTTCGTGTCGCAGTCTTGCCGCGGAGCCAGCGGTGGATCGCACCGGATGCCAGGCAGGAGGCCGGCAGACGACGCAGAACGCTTGAGGGGGCGAGCAGGGATAGTGGCAGAGCGCAAGGAGTTCGAGGGGTAGACTGTCGTTGCGTATGCCGCTGTGGGCGAGGCTATCGCAGTCGCGGGGCAGGTAGTCCATAGATGTTCTGTCCTCGACGGCGCTGCCGCCGTTGACGCGGTGTGCGGGCGCTGAGAGCTAGATTCGTCGCTGTACTTTGCATGGTAATCTGCCAAGGTCCTGTCCATGGTACGCAGTAAGTTGATGGAAGATTCTGGGAGTCAGAGCCATGTGGCGGCGGAAGGCAATGCAGAAATACGAACCAAAGTGTTCTGCGACCGTCTGTACCTTTATCCCCGCCTGATACCATCGTAGTCTGCAACGACGGCTCAACAACGTCTCCGTTGACGCGGGTAGCCCCTTTGCCAGCGTGTCCACACACCTATTTGTTGACCTAGACTGAAGTTGCGCGACGGCAGATCAAGGGCGGGAAAAGGACACGGTGGTCAGCATGGGCGTTGTGGGCAGAGGGTGCCTCCACCAGAGGCTGGCATACCAGCCTCTACGGTTCCGGAAGTCGCATCACAGTCTTTCCATCGGCCGTTCCGTCATGCATGCACGCACGAACCCCCAAATATTACCTCTCTGCGGCAGCATAAAGCCGGCATATTGGTATCAAGGCTTAGACGTTCACCCATGACAGCTTGATACTCATTTCAACGCGGTATACAGGCACTCAATGAGAGAACAGCCACTGTATATGTTTCATTTCTGCCAAACTGGCTACATAAAAAGAAACGAAGATATACAGATAGAAAAGCCTGAGAGGAAATTCGGTGTGTGTTGGTTTCACCTGCTGACAAGTGTCAAGCAGGCTACTCGTCCTGAAGACCACATAGAGGTCCACACCAGGGCAACCCAAGCGAGGGCTGACCGTACTTCAGGGTGGCGGCACATCGCACGAACACTCTCAGTACGTGGCCTCCAGAGATCGGTGAGACACAGAGTCCCACCGGGCTCCTACGAGCCTTGGCATCGCCCGCGAAACCGCCGAGGCGGCCCAGACCGGGTGAGCGGCCGCATCTCCAGTGTGGCAGCGGGATGCACCTCGGAGGATGACTCCCGCTGGGACGAGCTGCGTTACGCTCGCCGTGCGAGTGGACGCGCGAAGGCCGCGCGCCCTGTGCCCAAGCAGGAGTGCCTGCTCTGGGACCTCGCTCGAGACTCGGTGTCACACCGAGCCTCCCGCATGCGGGTGAGCCCAACGGATAGCTGGGGCCAACTCGCAAGGTCGCGTCCGAGCCGTGCTGGCCGTGACCAGCACGACCCGAACGCCACGTCTGGAGGTGGCGAATGAACGCCGTGCACCCCAACGCTGCTCTGCATCGAGTATGCGGGTAGCCTGCAAGCTACGAGCAGCAGGTAGTGCAGTGCCTCGTCGACAGGGAAGGGGATCCCAGGTAGTCGGCATGGGAGAGGGGAACAGCGGGGACGGTGCGGCTGGACGAAGGCGGGCGGGTATTTATACACTGGAGGCTGGCGTCGGGGCGATCGCGGTCACGTGTGTATGTTTACCGCGAATAAACGTTCTCACCTGACCTCTCCGTGAACGATACGGGCGACGGTCGCCTGGCGAGGTGTGCGAGGCGCGAAGAGTCGCCAACGAGCACATTCGTAGCGTCGACTGTATCGGAGCGCGCCCAGCGATGGCGCGCAGATCTGCGATGTCGGCTAAGATTAAATATAGCATGGAAAGAACTCTACTCGCACGGATTGTGCTGACCTTCAGTGGAGCGGTTCGGGCTCGACGTTGGTACCATGCCGCGCATTGTGCGAGTGTGCGGTATAGGCCAGAGCGCCTCACGTGTAATGCCTGACTCCGCCTACCAGCTTCATGGCGACAACATTTGCGGCGACGTGTCTCCAACATCAGCTGGGTCCGGGCGATGGGGTTCGTGCCGGTCGCCGAGGCGATTGACCTCGCGGTGCGCACGCCTTCCAGCGCCGCGTATAATGCGATGGACCCCATGAGGCCGCGGACGACAAGTGCGCGGTCGAGGACAATGCGGCGTCCATCGCGGGCACCATCGTGGGCGACGAGACTGCGGCGCCGCTCGCCTCGCTCGCAAAAACATTCGCACGCGCTATCGGCGCAAGGCGCTGCTGTGCCCCTTCGTGCTGGCTTTTTCCTGCGCTCAGCTCGAACGACAGCTCTCCAAGCGGGGCTGCTGCCCTCAATCCAGCGGCACCTTGATGTGAGCCGCCGAGTTCTCCGGACAGGTCTTCGGAGCGCAGCTCGTCATTTTGGTGCAGACCATACTGGCCGCACACGCAGGAATCGTTCCGAACGTTACCCAGAAATCCATGCAAGCCGTCCATCATGGAACTTCTCTTCGGGCTTCAGGTCAGAGATATCACTGACCGCACCGCCGCAGCACGCAGCTACTGTGGCTAGCACTCTCGGAGCGCTCGATGGTGACACCTTTTGCGGCCGTTCCGACGATCTCTCTCGGTACGCTCACCGCGAGCATGCTCATGAGCACCGTCAACCGATTGCGGCTGCGTTCTCCTTCTATACGACGGGAATGAGTGCTAATCCTTAAACCGAGGGATGGAGACGCAGGGTCGCGCGCTCTCTCCTTTATTTTTGATGCCGTGACCGTCGTGTCAGCAGCTGAGTACCACAATCCCCGGAAGCACGCTTGGCACAGGCTGCTACACGGGCGATTGCACGCACCGTGCATTCTACTACCAGCTTTCGAAGTTGCGGCTTACCTTCTTGGCTGCGTGTACGATAGAGGTTAGGATCTCGCTTCATACCACTAAGGGTCATTCACGTTATGCACGGCACTCCATGTATCGTATTCTGCTCCTGCACGTTTGATAGCATTTACTCTCAATATACGTACGGAGCAGCATTATTGGGACCTAATCAAAAGCCATCGGAGTTCTGGAGGGTTGCCGCGGTCTAAGGACCTTGCCCGGTCTACCTTCGGTCTACCGTCGCGACATGTTTGGCTATCAGTGAGCAGTGACTTGGATGTACCGCAGACGGCGCGATGGGATCGGAGCAGGACAGGAAAATCACGGTATTCTTGGTAAATGCAGGACTGGAGGTATCATGCGGTCCTGGCGGTATCTAGCTGTGTCTATCGATATTGTCGTGCGACGTTTGTTCCCGAGGTTGCTGTGTTTGACTTGGAGCGTGCGGGCGAATTTCCTGCCGGAGCGCAGCAAAGGCGTTTCGTTCCAAAATAGCCTCCTCCCCGGAGCGGAGCGAAGGGATTTCTTGTGCTATTATATGAATACTCGCTATCGTAATGGAATCGAACACGAAACACTTTGAACGCAGGGCTATGGCCAAGATGCGCTATGAATTGTATGTAAGGCATGCAAGCTCATGCTCTGCATCCTCCCGAAATCGGCGATAATGCGAGGGCAATGCGCGTTCTGAAGGTCATGCGAGTGGTGAAGGACATACGAGTGGTGGACGGCGGGGTCAAGGCGAAGGAAGAGACAGAAATTTTGTCTAGAAACCGGTATTTTCCTCGGACGTATGCAGCTGCCAACGAAGAAATATACACTTGGTGACTGTACACATAGCCATGTCGGCAGAGCGACGCACCTGGCTCGGATCAGAGGTTATCTGCAACACCGCCGCGTCCTTCAAGCCGCGTTATCGAACACTGGAACCTGTGTAAAATGTGTTCGTTGGTAAGCATACGCTTCCAAGCGTGCAAAGCCGACTAACCTGCTTTATGGCCGACTCAACCAGACCGATGACTTGCTTTGTCACGCTCAGAATGAAGGCATAGACAGCGGCGGAGGCATGTGGGGTGCTGCAGGTGTAAATGGCATTGCATAAGGTGGATTGCATGACGCTTTGAAGGTCGGGGGTTGTGGCAGGGAGGGCTGTGATGCGCTCGCGAAGCTCTAGAAAAAGCTGGGTCAAGCTAGGCGGGGCTCGGGAATGGCGTCCCAAGACGCCCATATCGACGTCGACCCAGGCTCCATAGATCGCATGGTGGTCGCACAGGGCTCCCTCCAGCTCATCCGTCACGACCCGACCGCAAATGCGGACGGTGCCAGTGCCCTCGAGGACTATCACGGCGCGGCCAGCCTGGACGCACCGCTGCCGGTAGTTCTCGTATGCAAGCCGAGCTTGCTCGTGCCCCGGCTGCATCAAGATGCAGGTGGGATCGTTCTGGAGGGTCTCGGGAGGGATGAGCCGGAGGAGAGCTCCAGAGATGGTGGCACCGAGCTCCCACTTGATAGAGTCCGCAAAGTCGAAGCACTCTGCCGGGTTCGACTCGGCAAAGGTGGTGAACTGGGTCCTCCCCACTATGTACATCCAGATGTTGAGGTTGTATGCGTCGCAGGCTCGGATGAAGTCGAAGAGAGCCTCGGGGGACAGGAAGATGGGCAGCGGGATGCATCGGAAGACGCAGAGTAGTCCGCTGACGGTCGTCAAGGAGTGTCGGACGCGTCGGATAGGGATGTTGTCTTGGGAGCGCAGAGCCACTGTTTCGTCGTCCAGGGCTCCGGCGCTGTCCAGGAGCGGGCCGATCTCGGAGAGTAGGGTCTTGTGGAGGCAATCGTCGTCCAGCGCTTGGAGGTAGACGTCTCCGGGAGAGTCCTTGTCGAAGGGGTGTGCGGCGTATGGAAATGCAGGCCTGTGGGATGGGAGTCAGTGTTGGAAACACGAGCAGAGATCAGGAAGGCGTTTACGCGTGAGCCACGATGTTCGCAGGAGGTTCCATGGGTTCTGGTTTCTACTGCACGGGTCTGTTAGTCACTTTGCAAAATGGAATTTGACCATAGCATCTCGTACCTGCAGATTTTGGTTGAAATGTCCTCCCGATGCGCGGAGTCGGGACTGGACGTCGAGGCCAAGCTGGAGGACGACTCGCGCTAAAGTCAAGCCATCTTATCCGGTGCGAATTTGGCAAGATATTTGTTTTTGGACGTCAACATCCATTGATGGACATACATCCTACGAAACTCGGTTGTACGAGCCCTTTGAGCTTGTAATCGTGTAGCAGTTGTGCATTACCGTGACGGGTTCCATCGTCGGCTGCTGCGGTGGCCAAGTCGGCTCTCTCTAGCAAGACTGGAGTGGAGAGGCATACGCACCTCGTCGGATACCTCTGTGAGATTACCAACGTGGAGCATAGAGGGCGCATCGGCCGCTGTTTGTCTCACGGTGAATCCCAAAGACAGAGTCGAAAGGACAGACGGATAGTATTTGTACACAGGAACTGGCCAAGGACATAGGAAAGAATGACGGTCGCAAGAGTATAGAGAGGGTGGTCGCCGCTGCCCAAGAAAAGGTGCCCGTAGACACGTCCAAGAGGAATGTACAAGCGTTGGTCCAAGGCGAGGCGAGTGATACAAGATGGCAATGGGGAGAAAGGGAGAGCCTGAAGCTAGCTGCCGTCAGATCAGAGAGCACCCTTGCGGCATGCGAAGCGTGGTGCCAATCGCCGACGCTCAGCCCCTCTTCAGCTTCTGCCTGAGATCTATGGAGTCGAGTCAGCGTCGCAACAGGACTGCACGCATGGTGACGCACCAGTTATATATCCCAAGTAGGGACGATGACCGGATCGCTTTTCACCCGCTTCCACCCGCTTTGCCCATGCGACGGACGACTTCCTCTTCTTCTCCACGGCCCACGATTGGAACTCCAGGTTAGTCGGGCTGTGGACGTGGAGGTGAGCACATGTACAGGATCCGTAACGGCGGAGAAGTGCACGACGTACGCGCGAGCCCTGGCCTCCAGCGCAGCCCTGATGAGCGGCCGGTTGAACTCGCGAAACCAGGCCTCTGTTTCCTCCCACCCGTTCTCGAGGTAGGACAGGCAGGCGATCGTCTCAAAGGTGTCGGCAACGCCCTTGATTGACTTGCCCCTGATGAATTCCTTCAAATCGGGGTCGGAGGAGCTCATATGTTGAAGAAGACGGGCGTAGGTTTCGTTTGAGTGCAAGATGTGGCAAATCTCCTGCAAGATGTAGCGAATCAGCACTGCGCAGGGCGGGCAACACAAGTGCGAGCAGCCTCGGTCGCGGGCGAGGAGACGTACGTCCATCCGATGAAGGCCCGCAGCCTCAAACTCGTAGAATATCTGAAGGGCCTCGAGAAGGGCAAGGATAGCGTCGCCGAGGGCCTCGTTCCGATCGTTCTCCCGCCGCTGTAGATCGGTGTTGGTGAACAGCCTGCGCCAGAGTCTAGTAGGAAGCAGAGCCTTTAGCGTGTGAGAGGGAACCTTGCTTGGATGGGCGCTGATGGTGCGGTTGAGAACGTCTTGCAGGAAGCGGCTGCGGGCCTTCTGGAGATCCTGTTCTTGCGTTGGCATGGTGGGACTGATTAGAGAGAGATATTAAAAGTGAGCAGAGTAAGGTATAGAAGCGAAGACTGAATCTCGGTGCTAGCTGGCCAGAGCTATCAGAGAGGGAGGTGGTGGTCGAAGGTTGAGGAGGCGCGACACGAACCGGCGCGAACAGGGCTCGGCGCTTGTGACGACGCGTTCGACGGACGCCCGCCGGTGCCCAGCACTCGCCATGAGTAGGACGTATATGCGCCCCATGTCAACGCACGCAGGCAATACACAGCTGCTTTGGCTTCTACATGCACTCGCATTTGCCCATGAAAGCTCAGGGCATTGTGAATGGCAGTAAAATATGGCTCTACATTCTGCGACATGGGGAGTACACGCAGGGCTAGCAACGCCTATCCACACTAATCGCGCCGACTTGTCACCGCATAGACCTCTACCCGAGAGCGTGAGATTGTGGTGGTAGCTCCAAGCGTCGTCCCGGCTCGAGTACTGCACGCTCGAGCGAAGTCGGAGGGGTTTTGGATTCGGCGATCCAGTCGTCCGGTCTGCGTGCAGCGGCAAATCGGCTACTGTGAAGTCGCGTAGAGGGGACATAGAGCATCGATTGTGCGCCACACATGGTGAGCGGGCGAAAGAAGGGAGTTGTGCAGAACATGCTACGGAATGTTGCTCAGCTTCAAGGAGGGCGTGAGCGTAGTGATGACGAACCTGAGGCGGCTGTAGCACACGGCGTCTGACCTGTATGGGTCCCGGCCGGTAAGTAACGCCAGTCCTGCAAGAGGATATAAGATGTTCGTCAGAGGTTGTATAGGAACGCGGACTCGGGCGGGCGAATGACGAACGCGATCGTACCTGGCCTACCGCGAGCCCTTCTCAAGTAGATCGCAGCCAAAATGTCTGCAGTAGCGAGGCCACAAGGGCGCTGCATGTCGCTACTGATATCACGCGGTAGACTGAATTGTCAGTGCAGTGAACCAGGGACCCGATTCAAAGGTAAAGTCGGCGAGCAGGCGTGGACATCACACCCCGCGCGACACACGCAGAGAACACAGCGCTCCTGCTCGTTGAAGAGCTTGAAACGTGCATACAAATGCTCACCATGACGATTCGTTCGGGAGATGGAGTGGACTTCAGCCAGAGTCCAGCATTCCCGCACGCCAGCGTCGGTCCGCCGCCTTCGAGCCATATAGTTGGCCCGAACTTAGCTGACCATTCTATGACAGGGTTTAGAGGCGTCGTCACCCCAGCACGTAGCTGGCACCTACCTACACCTAGGCCAAGACATTCTCTGAGGGTATCCCTGCACCGCGCGAAGTTAACCGTCGGCCGAATACGCGCTGTCCGTGCGCTGGCTGGGGTCGCGCTGACTGGAGCGCTTTGCAGACCGATGGTCGCGGTGCCGCAATGGCAATGAGATGAAGTCATGAGCTGCTACTAAACCGCACTCACAGCGTGCAAAGGCCGGATATCGCGTTCGATGTTGCGAGGACGGAAGCAAAATTCTGGAGAGGAGGGCGCCGGCGCAGCTACGGAAGCGCCCGGTTCTAGGTAGCGCTCGGATCGCTCCGCGCTACGACGCCATTTCGCTTGCGCTCGCCGCTCATGAGACTCTTCGTGCGCCATGCACTCCGTCGCCACACCGTGGCTTGAAACGTGGACGGGACGCTGCAACCCTCCGCCAGGGACCCTGGGGTGCTGGAGACGGCGGCGGCGACCTGCTTGATAGTAGTCTTCGCACGGTCTGGACGCAGCCCACGCCGCGGCCCTCCCGTTCGAGTAAGCTGCGCTCCCCTTCCCTTCACCGCTCTTTTTGGTCTCATTGCGCACGCTGGGGCGCCGTTGACCAGATGTCCCTCATCACAGGTGGTACCGCACGCTTGCGTCTCAGCAAGGTGCGCGCGCAGCCAAGTGGAGCCCCGCCAGTCCGACATTTGGACGACCTGAGTGATGGTCGCCTCGAGCTTCCTGCGTGAAGGCGTCCGTCTGGCCTGCGCATAACCGGCGGCGAGTGCATTCTCTACACTCTTACGCTGGCTCACGCAGTAGCTGCGAGGGCCTTTCCAGGAAGGACGGAGGGGCCGCGCACGGCGGCGGCAGGGCGATACAAAGAGCGCGCGCCCATGGCACCCCAAAAGCTGCCGGCGCGACGATCCGACCTGCCAGGCTGCTTCCCGATTGGTTCTCACTCTGGGATCTGAAAGCGATGGCGAAGACGACGCGTCGGGCGCGTGAAGCTTTGGAAATTTGGCGCGCCCTGTCACCGCCAGGCGATCACATCCAGAGCGGTGCGCCGACCGTCGTACTCCTCGTGAGTTCTCGTTCGTGACATTATCGAACTATGCACCTCTATGTAACGATCCCGGTAGTTTCATCCCTCCAAGTGTCTCAAACTACGACCAGAGGCGGCATGAGTGCCCTGTGCAGTGAGCCGGGCAAAAGCAGGAGAATAACGACCAGGAAGCGAAAGATGCAATGCATCGCCTTGCACACCGCTCTCGCAGTCTACTGGATCCAGAGCCGTCGAGGCTGGAGTACCGTGCGTAGAACGTGGTTTTGCTTGTGTGCGACGACGCGAATACGTCGTTGCCTGGCTCACTAGAGCCAGGAGACCCTGTACAGTAGCATACTAGGTAGATTCCAGGCACATTTTCCATGTTCTCACATAAGCGGGTCTGCGCGGGATGCGCTACCGAACACTCGGGCTACCATGAGACTTGCAGAAGCGCGACGGCAGAGTGACCTCAAGAAACGTACCTTGTTCGGCCCAGCGACGTAGAGAGGCTACGCTACAGCGAGAGCCTACGGTCCATCGAGCGACGGAAATATTATTAGTCGAGGGCAGAACGCCTGTGCAAGCCGCGCTTTGGACGTCGGACTAGCGAGGTTCCAGCCGCCGACTGGGGAGTACCGTCGCAATGTGGAATACTCGCGTACTGCCTGCGTGGGTCTGCGTCGCCATTTGTGGACAGCCTAGATGCCTGTGAGTGCTGTCCGCTTAGGTAACGTCTGTGCTCGTACGAACGCTCCCGGGAAGACTTCTGCCGGTATCACACTCCGGGACGGCTCAGGGCAGTCGAGAGGAATACTGATGGAAGAGTCTCCTAACGAAGTGGTGAAGCTCTGTCAGCTAAATTTTCCGTTGACTGGCGTAGGTCGACGCACACCGGCCCAGCAAATATTATCTGGGCCGTAGTGGGTGTCAGTCGCCTGAGCCACTGATATTGCACAAATAAATACAAACATGAAGTCGTCCGTCCTCGTTCGACGCACCTCTCTTCAGCACCTTCATCCATCTCCTTCCAAGCCCAGCTACCCTCAAGGCCTAATCACTCGCTCTCCCAAGGTCAGTAATTTTCTCTCTTGCATCAGAGCGCCAGGCAAGTCTCACATCCCTGTCGTCAGACCAAGCGTCGCTCGCAGCCCCAATGCCGCTGTCCAGTGTCTTGTCCCCGACAGAGCGACTTGCTCTCGATGACCAGCACGACGCCCTGCTTCGTAGAGCGTTGGAGCTTCGCAAGGTCATGAACGCCGGGAACATCGCCGTCATCCTCCCAGAAGACGTCCTGCTTTCCATTTTCAAATTCTACGCCGCTGCGACGTGCCGTCCATGCAGCCATGGGTGGCTCGTCGCCTCCTGGATCTGTGCGCGCTGGCGTACAATCATACTACACTCTGCGACGCTTTGGACGCACATCATGCTCAACAACATGGTGGCTGTCGAATGCTACCTCCTACGCTCACAGGCAGCACTTCTCCATGTCTCCGGTTCACTCATGCGTTTCTCTGGATACGGAGATGAGCATGCACTCCAGCAAGCCGAGTCGCTCGCCGTTTGGACCGCGGCCACCGAACACTCTGCGCGCATTCGAGAGCTCGAAATGACCATCGATTTCGGACTTGCCGAACAGCATATATTCAAGTCGGGCCTCCAGCATGCAACCTTCCCTCAGCTACGACGCCTTGTCATCGGGGCCATACAGATATACAAGCACGCTCCCGTCGATGGCGACAAGAAGTTGCCTGCCTTTCTCCGAGGCGGCGGCGAGATGGGACACCTGGAGGAGGTGGCCACGACGGATATCCCACTGTCTCTGGTGACGACCCTATTCTCCACCAACCTCAGGAAGCTTCACATCGGCGTCAACGGCTGCACTCGACTGCCGGGGTCTATCTCATCCGACCGGTTCTGGAGCGAGCTTCAGCGTCTGTCCAATCTCGAGGAGCTCTCCATCGCGAACTTCCCCTCTCTCTCCCGTCCTGTCGATGCCGACGTTTCGCACACACCGATTTCGCTCCCCGTCCTGAAGAAGTTCGCAGTACACTGGGAAGACATCAGCGTGGACAGCGCGACGTACTTCCTGAACCACATTGCGCTTCCTGCGGGCTGCAGCCTGAATATCAGCCAAATTAACCCGAATACTACGATTTTGAACGCGCAGGCGTTCTATGCTTCCCGAAAGGCGTTCTACATGGCCGTCTCGCGCTCCCTCGCCCCCCACGAGCCTAGCACGCCCCTGCTCACGCTCCATCTCGCACGGTTCGAGAAGTACGAGCAGCGCCTCTCGTTTTGGACCGAAGATCCTACGCGTACAGGCCTCTCGCCCGATCATTCGACCATGCTACGCTTGGGCCTCCACCCCCACCTCGAAGTCATCCAACGCGACCGAAGTGCGTCGGAGATGCGCGAGCTCCTGCGCCTGCTGCCGCTGCACGCCGTCGAGTGCCTCGTGCTGGACGGCGAATCGGTAGAGTCCTGGAACTTCAACGTCAGCACACCCCGCGTGCGTGTGCTGGTCGTGTCGGTGAACGAACCTGGAACGGAATTGGACAATTTCGCAGCCCACCTAGAACGCTGGACGTGGCTTTCGGCCCTCGAGGAGCTGCGCCTCGTGGGCGAATACATGGCGAGCACATCCGCTACGTGGGCGGATCACCTTCGGCGGGGTCTGCAGAAGAGGTTTCGCACTTCTCCGGACCTGCCCCGGCTGAGGCTTATCGTGGACGATCCGGAACTCCTCTGTGAGATTTCCACGTGGGCAGAAGGAGCGGACGCGTTTGTGCAGAGCGTCGAGTGTGTCTAGTGTTGAATGTCGGGTCTCAGATACTACCTGTTGGGGGCTGGTGTTATACGTACCTCGTCGAGGATTGGCTATCGCATTTTTGGTTTGCAGCATGTAAATATTCCACGTCGTTTCGTCGAATACCCTTCTTGGAGCGCAGTTGCAGATGGAGTGAGCCGTAACAGAGTTAAGAGTCACTTAGTCCGAGTTCAAAGCCCTCACGAACCCCGCCACGATGTTCGAACACTCACAGCTTGATCCTCTGCTTCTTTCTATCAGCACTATCTGGACATTCATTCCAAACACGAGGATCCTACACCTGCGAATCCGGATCGCTTTCGACTACAACGAAGAATAACGGTCTCGTTAACAACAGAGGTCGGTGCCAGAGTCAGCGGCCATACTGGTGAGGTCGCGCTCCTCGCTGGCGACACGGAGGACGATAGCGCGCAGTCTAGCGACGCTGGAGGTGGGAACGGATGCTTGGCTGCGCGCGGCGCGTTTGGGATCTTCGGCACGATGCGCAAGAATGGGACTAGGATGACAGCGAAGGGGGCGATGCAGTCGGGGACATTTTGGCAGTGCTAAGACTTGAGCTTGGCATATGAGAGCGTAGAACTGCATGGCGATTTCTGTTGGGTTTGGACACTTGCGATGGGGCCGTATGCATCTGGGCCACCTAAGAAGAATACGCTAAGCGAAATGTGAATCGTCTGATCGAGAACCACCGCGCTGCATTAGGTGGCGACGGAAGACGGATGGGACGCGCACGACTGGGATTCAAGTACCTCTCAGGCCCATGCTTGACTCGCGTATACACATGCCAAGGCTATGTTTGAAATATTCCTGTTGCGGATCTAGAGTACAGATATCTTCGTGTGTATGCCTCTTTGCCCCGGCCCCGTTCAAGCGGTGAAGACGCAACGAGTAGCTATGTACGTCATCAGAAACGTTGAAATGCACGTCAACAAAACGAATACTCGCACCTCAGACGATATGATACCAAGCCCGTAGCCCAGCGCCCTCGCGAAGTTGGCGTCCGGTAAATAAATTCTGCGAGAGGACGAACTTTCGGCGGGGTCACCGGACAAGCGGGCCCGGACGCAGTCCAAGAACGATACCTAGTGGCCCATGGCTCTGCCGTAATCGTTATGGTTTTCCTCAAACGCATACCAGCTTGCATTCATCCATCTCGAGAAAGTGAACAACGCATTCGCTCTACTCGATATGTTTTGGAATACATGACAGCTTATCGGTCTCCATTCGAGTCTAGAAGCGCATCGTGGAGGGTTACTGTACAGCGGGTGCCGCCGTGCGCCGTGCGGACTGCAGTGAGCAGGGGTGTCCCAGGGGCCGTGGAGGCGTCGGGCTGTCGTCCCGAGCGCGCAGTCGTCTCTGCACGGTCGCGCTTGTCGGATACAACCTCTGGCCTGGTCTCCGGCCGTGTCTGCGCATTTTCGTGTATCTCTGTGCCTGACGAATATGAGGATTAGAGCAGAGAAGAGGTGCTCAGGCGTACCGTCGCTGCACCTTTCCTTGGACCCTACTATCGTCTCCCTGGCTTCGAGCTCTTCGTGGATTCGATACATACTATGCCCAAATTAAGTATAGGGAGCGTGAAGTCAAGCAGGACAGTGTGCGTGATGCGTACCTCGTCAGGTTTGGACCGAAAATTCTCGTTCATCTTGCGCTGCTCGGCCTCCTGCATCGTCTTCTCGCGCAGCTCGACAGGTGCTTGCTCCTTCTCTGCGAGCGGTGCAATCTACGATGAATGCGGTTCAGAGTATCGCGCATAAAGCGCGATAGCGACTGGCGCGTAGCACGCTCACCTGTAGAGGTCATGGGGAGCGCCCGAGGAGTGAAACGCGATGCGACGTACCGTTCCCGCGGACGACTGGGCTGGTCGTAGCTGTTTCCCTCGGCATTGTACTAGCAAGCGCAGCCTTCCCCTGGACGCTCGAGAGGTCGCTGGCAAGCGACTCGTGCAATGCAAAGATTAAAATGTGGGATAGCTAGGCGGCGTAGCGAGTCTTTGGGTGTGCAATCTGGCGTCGCTGCTGCGGCTTGAATGTTCTCTAAGAGAGCGTTCCATACGGATAACTGGCCATGACCCTGCCATTCTGGTCAATGACACACTAAATCCCAGAGGTGGGGTGCGCACCGTCTTGGCCCTCGAGCCTAGGGCGAATGTGGCTGTGCACCGCGCTGGCCGTCGGCACTCTTCGAAGAGTACCGCGGTAAAGCAGAGCCTAGGAAATGTGTAGAGCGTGCCCGTCTCGTTGGTCAATGTGCACAGTTTACGCGTCGACACGAATTTCCGGTGACCCTTTGGGTCCTCTCGGCTGGGCATATTTGGAACGTGGATGGGCCATCGAACGCGCATAGCGCCGTCGACTGGCCAGTATCTTGACTTTTACAATCTGCGAGGCTTGCGAGTGTGCCCATATTGATGAGAGAAGGAGAACGATTATACGTTCAAGTCGTTTGTATGCGGCCGTGCGCTTTGCAGGGGAACTGATCGACGCGACGAGAGGTGAGACAGATCATAAAGCCAAAGAGAGCAGCCACGCTCACCAGAAACGTAGCTGAGCGAGTTGTTCAGGGCCCCCGAGCGGTCGGCGGTCGACACGGTGCCGATACAGGGACGCGGCGAAGCGCGTTCGATGTTGCTCGCGCAGGGCACTGTCCCAAGGTCGGAAGGCGCGAAGACGCTGCACTGTCAAGCTTACCACGACCTCAGATCCTCGCCAAGACATCGAGCTCGGCTGGTCGTCGAGTGTCATATGTCGTGCTCGAGGTGGGCGGGGACAGGAGAGGGCGGGCGGCAAGGCGCATCATTTTGACGCGGCAAGAAACTAGAGGATGGCCGCGAGCGGCAGAAACCTTGCTTGGTATCACAGCACTTCTGAACATATAATCCGAGGTCCTGAGGTATGTATTCAAGGACAACATCTAGTGACGCTAGCAGTGCGCTTTAGCAGTCCTTGGACCACGATTATTGGGCGTGAGACATTTGTAAGCCAAGTATATATCGTGTGCGAAACCCTACAAGTTCCTCGGCTTCTGTGGATGGCATAGAGGACGGAGAGGCGTTCGTAACACCTCGTTGTGTTAAACTACGGCATGTTGCTTCTGCTCCTGGGTGCAGGTTCCTTGAGCAGGTGTAAGCTCACAGCGTCCAAGGCATATACGTTGGGCTTCCTGCTAAGGTAGACCTCATTCACGTACGGTTGCATCACATGACCAGCGTCTGTCACGCTCGCGTCCAATTCGCGCGCGTTTGGCTGAGGAAACCCGTAGAAATTGTAATTAGAACAGACGTCGGTCACCAGATATCATTCTGAGACGAGAGACTTATAGAATTCATACTATTCCAGGATTCTCTGGTCGCAGATTTTGTATGCTAGTGTCTGAGAGAGCGGAATTAAGCTCGACAGGCTCGGGAGGCGCAGATTACATAATCAGCCCAGATGAGCGTCCGGGCAGCAACCAAATATTCAACACAGCACTCCGTGGGGCGTGGTAGGGGATGGGACGAAAGACGAAGCGGGATCGCTCGAGCATAGCAAACCTGAGCGAGTGGGCCAGGAAGCGCAGAAAGGTAGAGGTTGAGGAGGAGAAGGAAAATGTGCGTAAATTGGGATTATATTACGTGGCAGAGCGAACTGACCTTTGAGACGTTCTTCTACAGCGCGAGGATGCAGGAACGAGCGATACGGTGGACGCGGGGGACCCTGCGAAGCCTCCTGAAGCGGAGACTGGCGATAGCCCGAAAGCATTACCTGTGGTATCAGCATTCTCGGGGCTGCAATCACTCACGAACATAATGGAACTTGCCTCCCCTATTACACTGCTTGAGCACGACCTGGGCCATGGTACGCCACTTCTTGAGTTACCCCCATCGTTTTGCAACTCCCGCCTTCAAGGCAGAGCGCGCCGGAATCGAGCCTTAATGCACCAGCCCCGGCATAATCCTTTCCCCTTCGTGTGCATATCTTTATCTGTATTTATTCACCCTACCTAGCACTTCCTAATTGCCTCTCGCCGTCGTTGAGGACTTCGCTTCTCTGTACATAATATTCATTATAATTTAGACCACTAAGTACATATCCAACCTGTTTTCGGAAGCCAGACGCACGTCCCGCCGTCGCGGTCACAGTCTGTCACATGTCATGTGATGCAACCGTATGTGAATGAGGTCTACCTTACGGAAAATGCGCTAAATCGTGATGGGCTGGTGGAGATTCACATCCCGCGGAGCGACGACTCGTGTTTATCTGAGGCGATGATGTCTGTCGATGTCTAAGTAAGGCCGCGCCGGAACAGTGGGTATGATTCAGGGAACGTTCTTCACCTCGCTCGGAGCGTCGCGCATGTCGTAGTGCGCGGTTGACTAGATGACTACCTTATATCTCGAGTTTCGTCTAGACCGGGAGTGAAAGTGGTGGTAGGCGTAGGCCACCTCTGCTGCCACGGCAGGCCTGGCAGTCCTCAGCCGCTGTACAACTTACCTATCAGCCAGCCCTCATAGCGTGCTGCGGTGTTTAGGAGACTGTAAGTGTATATATATACCTCGTTGTTGCAGTCGTGTATCACATCAATCAATGAGTGAAAAGCTACGTGAAGGAAGTTCGAAGTTCGAACCAGTACTCACGCGGCGGAGCGCGGTAGTGGGAGCAATGCGTGAGAATATAGTACCGTATGTGGATAGGCGCTCGGTCCATCGAAATGAGGCTTCATTTATGCACCTCGACCTCACGGGAATCGAAGCCGAGAAGCTCCGTCATCTGGGGGGGGACGCCCAACCCTCCGAGCATGGTTTCTCGCTGATCCCCTCACCCCAGCCAATTCGCAGCTATTTTTCTTAATTCTCGTTTGGGAACCTAGGGGCCTGAAACCCAAGGCCTGAGGCACCGCCGTCGTCGGGCGCCCCTCGGCATCAAGGCCTGGCAACGCCTGTCCCGCCCATCATTCGGCGCGGCTCGCTTCCCTTCCCCGCGCCCGTCGCTTCCCGACCGCGTTCCCATCATCCCCGCCTCCGCGCTCGCCGTCTCCGACGATGACGACGCTTCTCCCCTTCCATCTCAGCCATTTTCCGGCCGTTTTACGTAGTTCTTGCTGTATTGTATAACTTTAAAGGCCTGCTATCTAATACACCGAACATATGGGGGTACTGTGCGCTGGTAGGCAAGTGCTAGCTTTCCAGGCGCTCGTTCGTGCCTAACTGCCCACGCCGCGCGCCGCGCACTTGGGCGCCTTCAGTGACGGCGCGCCCCGCCCCGTCTTCGCGTAGTTTTGCTGTCCCAGTCGTAGATAGCGTGTATTGTGATCTATATAAACAAGTTATTCGTATATTGTGCGTGCCGCTGGTCTTGTATAGGGTGGATGGCACGTCGGTCACTCAGATGTAGCAGGGCGGCACCCGGAGCGCCCGCCCGCCGCTGCTCTTGCATCTACCACAATCTCTTGACCCAACGACTCAACGATTCCTGCCACAGTGCCTTGGACTAGTTGCGGGCACAATATCCAGCTGCGGCGCTGCCGGCGGAGTCGTTTGCGAGCGGAAATGCCAGCGCCATCAGCGCATCAGCGCCACCAAGGGCGTCGGGTGCGCACTTACACCCGCTAAATTACCAAGCGCCCAATGAGGTCATCGCACCCAAGGCGACATTTTAGCATTCCCCCCGCTTCCCGTTCTCATTTCCTCACCGCTTACTATCTCAGAGTCCATTATTATAGTATTATGTACTCCATACCGATGTCTAGTAGCTGCGCAACATGTCTGTAATATGATATGCATACATTAATCAAAACCACACTCCAATACTTCGCTTATTTGGGGTATGTCAGTGGTTCTATGACGATCTGGGTCTTTATATGTTGCTGTACGGCTATTCAGAGCGTAAACTCAGCACTGCTTTCTACACATATGGCTCTTAGGCTCACCACAGTGTATGAAACACCTTCAAAAGGATAACAGCGAATAATCTGTCGTTTTACTGTGGGCTCAATCCTCTGCGAATATGCCTACAAAGTCAGACTATGATATAGCTATCTACCCTTAATACGTCTGTGAGTTCTTGGCTCAATAGGAGCAAGGTACATGATCATATCCTTCATAAACTACTGACTTTATCGACATTTAGCCTTAAAACAACAGAAAACGTCGTCTAGCAGAGCCTATCTGAGTCTATAAATCATAATGCCTCGTCACAGCATCTGCATAAGGTATATATACATGATTGAGGCAAGCGGACCTGCACACCATGTCTGAGTATGTCCAGCACGACGGTGTGCACCAGTTTGTGCTTCTGAGTGGCACTGAAGCTTACCAAAGGTGCCATCCTACGTGAACTGGTGTACCCCTCGCCCATATCGCATCGTGAGCTAGTATAAATTTGTATATCCCCGTTTTCCTGTGCTGCGAATCCAACCGTCGTAAACCGCCCATCCCATTCTGAGTCGTTGTGGTGCGATTCAGGAGATCTCGTCCAGATCACGCCTTAAGCGCCCTTTTTGAGCGAACAGATCTGGCGTATCGCCTTCCATATCTACATGTAGGACGCTCAAAACGTATACGGTACAGTTTTAGGGACTCAATAGATGTGATTTAACCCCTCGGAGCCCGCGATTTCACAATTGTTTTTTACAATGTTTCGCAGGCTGTAGAATGATGTTGGGGAAGACTGTGACCTCTGAATGCAGTCGCAAGTATAGCCATATGCATATATACCTTGTTTAGCGCAGTAGACATGCAATAGACTGCGTATATATAGTATGACATGCTGGAAGAGGCGGATATACAGTAGAATTCGGTCATTCAATGCTTTTCAAGCCGTGCAACGGTGGGACTGGCACAGAAAGTATCCACGTTTATGCGAGTGCATGTATTAGTGACCTAACGGTATCTCCGATGCCGCAAATGACGAGGGACGAAAGGGATAGACGTCGAAATGTCGCCCTTTGTGCTATGACCTCATTGGGCGCTTGGTAATTTAGCGGGCGTAAGTGCGCGCCCGACGCCCTTGGTGGCGCTGATGCGCTGATGCCACTCGCATTCCCACTCGCAAACGGCGCCGCCAGCAGCGTAGGAGCCGCATATCATCCAGCTATCAGCCCAAGGCGATGTGACAGTAGTACTCGGGCCACGGGCTCAGCAGGCAGGGGTAGAAGCAGGAGCGGCGGCGGGCGGGCGCTCCGGGTGCCGCCCTGCTACATCCGAGTGACCGACGTGCCATCCACCCTATACAGGGCCGACAGCGTGCCCAACGCATGTAGAAATTGTGTATACAGAATAAATTACACGCTATTTACAATTGGGACGGCCAAATTACGCGAAACAGTGCGCGGGAGTGCACTCACGGTCACCGAGGGCGCCTAGGAGGGCGGGAGTGGCGGGACAGCCGCCCGCGCATCAGCGTCGGTAAGGTCAGCCCTCGCCCGCCATCGTGCAAAGCCCCGTGTACAGCATCTATTCAATGAAAATAGTATATAGCTATTCAAAACAGCAAGAACTACGTAAAACGGCCGGAAAATGGCTGAGATGGAAGGGGAGAAGCGTCGTCATCGTCGGAGACGGCGAGCGCGGAGGCGGGGATGATGGGAACGCGGTCGGGAAGCGACGGGCGCGGGGAAGGGAAGCGAGCCGCGCCGAATGATGGGCGGGACAGGCGTTGCCAGGCCTTGATGCCGAGGGGCGCCCGACGACGGCGGTGCCTCAGGCCTTGGGTTTCAGGCCCCTAGGTTCCCAAACGAGAATTAGGAAAAATAGCTGCGAATTGGCTGGGGTGAGGGGATCAGCGAGAAACCATGCTCGGAGGGTTGGGCGTCCCCCCCCAGATGACGGAGCTTCTCGGCTTCGATTCCCGTGAGGTCGAGGTGCATTTATGGGGGTCCGCAAGAAACCTTGTCAAGCAAGGTAATGCGCGCTCATCAACGCGTACAACTTGAACCGCCGTCCCTCCTTCGTTGCCCCCCTCCGCGTCCGCTCGCCGCTTCTGCCATTCTTCACGCCACACCCTGGTCTCTGTCGGCTGTCAGGCCTTCTCGCTGGGACATACGTGCCGCATGACTCTTCAAAAGCACCATGTCAGATATATATGAGAATGAAACCCACTCCGAACCGCGTGGCTGTGAGTACACGCGCTGTGCCCGTATTTGACAGTGGTGGCTAACATTGACGATCTGAATCTTGGTAGAGGCGATGCAGATATCGAATTGGCGCTGTGTACAGCGCATCATCGGCGCTGTCATCGAATACGAGACAGGACTGCCCAGGACTCGAACTTCCTACCACGCTCTCGGGTCGGGTGAAGACCATGGAGTCGAGCCGGCCGCGCAATGCCATGTCTATCATAGCAGGCGAGAGGTGATTGGAGGCGCTTCCAGCTCTTGCTGCGGCCAACATGACGTGCCAGGTACGTGTACTTTCGATGCTGCGTGGATGTGATTGGCTCATGTGTGCATGTCAGCTTGCTACAGAGCTCTAATTGGTCTGAAGATTGTCAAGTCCATCGCTCTGCCTTGCAGGTCAACGTCTTCGACGACGCGGTGCGGCGCGATGCGGTGCGATGTAATTTTGAGGTGCGTGTCTTCGCGATATGCACGTTGTCTGTCACCCCAACCGTTCCACCTTCCCAGGTTCATGGCCACTCTTGCACAAGGTAGAAATAACGGCCGGTCATATACATTGGAGGAATATGACAATAGTCGTGCCGAGGTGCGTGTCGCAGCGTTAAGTCGCCAGAATCTGAGGCTAACGATCACGCGCTACCAGCGCTGTGATCCGCAGCATTTCTATTCTCGCAGGCCTCGACTTGAGAGCCGCCCTCAAAGACGCGAAATCCTCCGCTGGCGCCCGACTTCCCAACGGAAACGTCCGCGTCACCCGTCTGTGTCTCATCTTCTCAAGCGGTAGCCAAGAGCCTATCCTGGCCACCCGAATCGCCTTTCGCGCTCTCACTGAAGCAGACACCGCCGTTCCCGCCCTCTGGGAT
This sequence comes from Phanerochaete sordida, assembly GCA_019973155.2. NCBI lineage: Eukaryota > Fungi > Basidiomycota > Agaricomycetes > Polyporales > Phanerochaetaceae > Phanerochaete > Phanerochaete sordida. Next base: position 111,728 of record BPQB01000094.1, read on the forward strand.
ACTGGCGCCGAAGATTGTCGAGTCTAAGAGGGCATCTCTGTATTCGTTCGTGCTGCCGGCGTCGCCGCTGCGCACTGGCTCCGCGCGTTACATGCGTCACCACCGCCCCTGGAGAAACCCTATCCGTCTCCCAGGTCGCCGTTCGTAGGGCCGTAGAGCGAGTGGCCGCTGGTGCAGGCGGTAGCTATTGGCGTTTCGGTGGGTGTCTGGTACCATAGCGCGTAGACAGTAGATGCTTACAGTCTGCGCCAAGGCCCGACAGCTCTGCCACTGCCGCTGCCGCCGCCATCATCAAGAATGTATTCGGCGGACGCACCGGCGAGGTCGGCGGAGGAGATGGCGAGCGAGACGGAGGAAACGTGCGCAACGAAATATTTTCGGTCTGGGCGCTGGTGGGAGAATACTTCGTCGGAGGTGCTGACGGAAGATGCATGGGGCTGGGGTTGCGGACGACTACCGTAGCGAGTGCATGGATACGCTCCGCGGCTCCGGGAGCGCCCATAGTGCTCAGGCTCCTCGGTAGAAGGTGAGAGCCAGTCCTTCGTAAACGCTCACCAGGCGCAGCTGACAACCTCACTCCAGATGGCCAGTCGGCCTCCTCGACTTTACCTCCGCGAGCAGCGTCACCTACCATGAATGTCGCGCGTGTGACGAAAGAATACCAATCAGACCTCAGGCTCTGGCGCACCACTTACCATGTGAGACTCGGACTTCGCGACTGTGGGAGCCGTGCTGATGGTCCCTTGACTCACAGGTCATGACTCCTGTTACGATCGAAGACGAAGACAGCCCGAGTTCTACACGCCAGTGCGTTCTGTGCAGCCGCAGTTCGCTGCGACTTGTCACCGGCACCGCACGGCGCGGCTGGAAAGAGGTGCTCCATGGCGCACCTGCAGCCTGGCAAGGCGATAAATCCGTGATCGCGAGGCTGCATGGTAAGCGGCGGTATCGCTTGGTCACAAGCTGTGGTACAGCGCATTGACTTCTATTTTCTATCTTACAGACATGCGCCCGGCTTTTTGGACGCATATACGAAATGACAAGTACCGCCTTGGTCAACGATGCTCGGATGCGCTGGCGTTGAGAGCGAGGCGAGGCATTGGATTCACCTGCCGAAAAAAGCGGCACAGCACTGCACTGTTGGTATGCACTCACATTTTGATCGAGTAATCGGCCATCGAGGTGACATTGTTCCTAGCAGGCTAATGACCAGGTCTTTGGTGGCAGGCAGCCCAGCTACGAGCAGGCGAAGACGACCTCGGGATGCGCGGAATACCAATGCGCAGTGTGGGAGAATTGACTCTTTCCCGCAGCACGTCCTCCGCGCAGGCCCTCCATAGGCTCAAGCACGCATGACGTTCAGCCTGCTCGCCTGGTCGATACCCACCAACGTCGTCTCGCAAATCCCGAGCTGGTACAAAGTCGAGCTCGGCGGCCCGGGCTCAGGTCTGCAAGAAACTCGAGGTTCATACTCTCAAAGCGTATCCACCACCTCGCATTCGACCACTGCTTCATTGCCGATTCATCCAACCTCGTTGAGCAGATAAATCACTGGTACGTCTGCAGCAATTGCCTGAGGGGCTTACTTGACGCCTCCAGATATCGAAAATCCGCGATTCGCGGCACAGCGATTTCTGCCCTCGGCCTCAAACGCGCGTCGGCCCCGGCTCAACGTCAGCCGGTTGTATGTTATGGTGAGTTCGATGGTTTTACTACATGAAGCGATGTTGATTTCACCATTACCTGCTCAGCAAAGACATGCTAGCCCACTACAAGCGGCGAGGTGGCACCGACGACGCACCACAGCGAGCCTATCGCTCTCTCCGTATTCATAACACGGTCTCTGGGTACCCGAAGACATCAGACCGCGCTGGGACTGCTGGAGCATGCAACTGTGCACGAATGTTTGCGGTAAGTAAAAATATTTGTCCTGCGCGAGTATTTATTCAGTCATTCCCAGAGCAGAAACTCGTGCCCGTCGAGCCCTGCAGATCCATCATCATCAAATGATCAGCAGGTTCGCGCATTGTGCAGGGCGATTCTCGGGATGATCAACACGCAGCTCGCAGTGACTGTCGACTGCATCGTATTTCATGTCAACTTTGATGTATCCGGTACGATCTTCTAAAAACTGCTCCAAGGCCGGCTGGCATGCGCTAGGACCGCCAGTAAGATACACGATAGCTAACATATGTTGTCGATACATACACACCTTTGATGTTTCCGGAGCACGGCTGCGGTGCCTCCCGCGAATCCCGTCTCAAAGCTGTTCCCGCGCATCAGAGTCGCAGAGGTTATGCACGACAAATGACGAGGTGGGGTAGAATTGGGATAAGAGCAGGTAAGTCGATCGAGCACTTTCAAAGTGCATGAGCGAGATATCAGAGTACTTGGGTGCTGCGAGGACGGAAGCAAAAGACTGGACCGGCCAGCGGCGGAGGCCCGAGGGCGCAGCTCAAGAAGCGCCCAGGAGCGGGAACCCGGACCGTTCCGCGCGCCACAAGGCCATCCTGCCTCTTTGTGGTCCAGACTCCACGCCCTCCACCATCGCCCTGCAGCAGGTTGCAGAACGCAGAGATGAGTTGGATACTCTTTGTGCTTGTGCTTGAGGATGCTGGAGCCGACGCTGAAGCCGGCGCCGAGGACTGGTCTCGAAATCTGACCCAGCACATGTAGCGGGCAGGCCGCACTGGCAGCTCCGTCCGGAAACCGTCCTTTTGGAGTAGACTGCACGGCATATCTGTTCACGTAAATATTTGGGCTTCGTGCACGTATCCGAGAGATCTCATTTTCAGAGTATTTCATCAGATATTGTTCTGCAGCACATGCGCGCCTGCTTCTGCTTCCCAGCCAAGTCAGCGAAGTCCCGCGGACAACGCGGCCTACAGCAGTTTAGGTATCGAATTCTTCCCATCGGGCTCATGATATCGCTTACTGGTGGAATGCTGTTGACAAAGGAAGATTTTGAGCAGGGTTTGGACACCCCGATCGTCTATGAACAAAGGATACGTTCGCCGCCCGAGGAGCCCGAGCGCGGAGTCGACGATCCTGCCACTAACCTGCAACGGCAAATGACGAACGCATCAGCACTAGGACTGTAAGTTCTCAGCACCAAGGCAAGACAGGAGGCCACGGACAGACGTACTGGGATGGGCGGCGGGCGTCATGTGCGATGGGCGGCGTACGGCCCCAATAAGGCGCGACTTGGACGTGCTGGTGCCGGCAGACGGACAGAGGTCGCGGCGATGCCGGAAGACCTCAACACCGCAGACAACTAGTAGCCCCGGACCGAGGACTACCGAGGGCTACCTGGCATAGCGCGCACGTCAGCATTGCGACGGGCACGAGATTAGACGGCACACTGAAGGCATCATGCAGAGCGGCCGTGCGGCTTGAACGATTTCGGAGGGAGGAGCGCGCTCTCGCGCAGCTGTACATCAGAGGATGTTGTCGAAGACCTGCACTAGCCCGCGAGGAATATGGAAACGCGTTAGTGAAAGAGTGCTACCTGGGTTGTAACACAGGCTAGCGTGAGCTGTTCAAAGGTGCGACTCTCGCGGTGCGTCGTCGGCCCCAACTCGCTCGGCGCGTACGGCTTTGCGCTATGGGTCGACGCGCAGTCGAGCACGCGATCGGTGTAAGCAGCGCATGCTGGGACTTGTGCTCCTGCGCATGCTCGCCTGCGGGACAAGCCAGGGATATCATCGTTCTTGACGGACAGACACTTGGTGATGACCATTTTCGTATCCTGGCCGCGACGCAGAACAGAATGGGACGTCGGGTCGTGCGGAAGCCTGGATACACGTCTGTTACCACAGATGCAACACGTCGTGACCAGACTGCGCAGGCGGCGTCCGCCTGTACCGAGAGGGCTGCCACATCCTGCGGGGCCCAAACGGCGAGGGATACGGTCCGTGCGCTCAACTTCCCGCTGCGTGACCAGTGTCTGAGTTTCCTGCGAGGCAGAATCACCGGCGCTACCGGGGGAGATCACCTGGGCGGCCGCCACACCGCTGGTACATCAACAACCACCGCGTTCGCGCTACCTGAACGTCAACAGTCTGGCAACCCTCCGCTCTGATAGCTCTCTGCACTTCCATGTCTGGCTCTCATCTCTCGTCCAACACTGGAGCTCTTGGTAGTCTTCAACATAAACGACCAGGCTCCCTCGCTCTGGCACGGTCAGCAAAGCGACAACGGACCCGCAGCGTACCCCACGCGGGCAGCGAAGCTAACGACGAGACCACTAGGGCATCCTCGCCGCTTGTCGGGGACTCGGAGAACTTTTCTATCCCGTCGACCATCTCACCGAGCGCGTCCTCTTCTGCGTCCTTGCCGGCACCTCTCCCGGACGACAGCATCACTTACGGTCCCCATCCCTGGGACAATCTGCACCGCGGCGCTGATGTGGTAATCCGCACCTCCGCCTCCAACACGCACTATATCGTAGTTTCTCTCCAATCGATCCTCAATCCTCCCTACCTCTTCCAAGTCGCCGACTTCGAACATCTTCCCCATACCGCTGAAGGTCTCCCCATCGTCACCGTCGACTATCCTGACCAATATCTTGTTCCTGCGCTCCATATCCTATATCTGACGGAAATTCCCTCCGACTGCGACCTCATGAACCGACACACTCTGCAGGGAGTCCTCAGCTGTGCCATCGCACTCGGAATCAAGAACCCTGCAGCACTGTTGCCAGCGCTTGGTGACTTTCTTTCCACGGAGAAGAACATCGGCCATGGCGTCCTCCTCGTACAACGAGCTGGGTGGGGGAGTGGCTGCAAGGAAGCCTACGCGGCGGCCTTACGACTGTCACAGGCAAAGGTCGATAAACTTGCCAGCGTCCACGAATTCGCGACCTTTCGCGACGACGGCGCCGTTGGCCAGTACCGCCGAGCTGCTGTTGATGCTGCGACAGAGCTCATCGACATTTCAGGGGACAGTCTGCACATCAACTTCGATCACGACACCGACCTTTGCTTCTACGACACCGTTGGATACACCGGTCACAGAGCAACCATCCTCATGGGCGACGCTCAAACTCGAGTTCCCTGCGCTGCGTATCTCCCGAAGATGTTACGCCTGCTGGTCAAGGCACTGGAAGATCGACCGGCGCCGGAGACAGCTCTTGAGTTGACGCGGACCAAAATTATGGAGCAGGCCATCAAGTGCTGTGAGGGGTGCGAGGAGGCTATTGACGGAGATCTGGATGGCTGTACAGAGGATCTGGAGAGGTTTGCCAGAGAGTTCATTTCCGCATACAAGGAGCGTCTTGCAATGGTACGTCGCCATGTAATAACTCGCCTCTGCACGCTGACGGGGGCATACACTATTATCAGATTCCCGTTAGATATTAGACCACGCAAGGCGTCGATCGGTGAGTAGACCGGCGAGTCTTCTCGTGGCATTCACTCACGCCGAGGTAGATACAGACCACGACTACGAATAGCATACGACTCCGGTGGTCTCTAGTGGTGTATTGGTGTAGCATGACACGCAGGCGTGTTCACCAGAGTCGCCGGCTGGCAATGTAGAGTAGCGTTCACAGCCTTGCATATTTTCTGTCAGGCGACCTAAACGCACTGAAGTCCCTATCGGAAGGCCAGCATCGACAGGCCGGGCTGCTAAGCTCGGACGTCTCACGCCGTGTTTTCATGTCGACGGAGGGCCTTGGCGCCTGGCGTTCAGCCTCTGTGAGTCACGCAGCTCTCAGAAGAACCAGAGGAGACGCACCATGCGCAGCAGCTCCGCCAAAGTGAGCTCGCTGGGCCGCGATTAGGTTATTCGAAGCGGTTTCATGCGAAAACGGGGCCACGGCTCGTACGGGCGTCTCGTCCAATACGCTGGCCCGGACCTCGATGACTCGCACGTAGTCGGCGAGCGCAGCCAAGGAAAAATCACTTTGAGTTAGGTGAGCGCACTGCATGTAGAGAGATAGAGAGATCACGCTACCCGCTAGATCTTCAATGGCAGGATGGGCACCTCGCCGCGACCAGATCGTACCTTGCGCCGGTCGAGAAAGTGAACAAGGTCTTCCAAGAGCGCAGATATCGCCAACTTCCTGACGTCGAGAAACGAGCCTGAGGAAAGAGCAGTTTTCGGGCAGTGCAGTCCGAGGTCGCGGCTCACCGGGGACCAGGAACGTCCGTCCGCGCGCGATGACTGAGCGCGATGCCCGCGGCCGCTTCCGTTCCGCGTATATTCGCCGGGGGAACACTTCTCCCTTGTCTCTAGGTAGCGGGAGGCGACACAGGATAGAACTGTTGGGTTCTTCCTCCGGTCAACGAGCGCATGAGTACCGATCCGTCGTTCCGGCCCAGTGAAACTCTTCTCCTCCGGTTATTGGCCATCTGAAGAGTTAGCATGTCCAGCAATAGTTCGGACGCCGCACGAATGAATGCTACTAGTGGCTTGTAGAGCCCAGAGGGATGAGCATATAGCCAAATGGATGGTGGACAGCCCAAATATTGTCGTGAGAAAGGCACCACTTCGGGCCTGCTCGTTCTTGCCATCATCCTGGGGAAGTAGAACGGCCGAAGGCTTGGAGGAGCGAATGCGCTCATGTCGGCCACGGGAAGGAAGTTGAGACATACAACAGAGCGATGGACGCCCATTATATTATTGTACAATAACAGGAATAATCTGACCGTAATTCCGTAAGTTCAAATGTCTGCATAGCACATCATGAGCGACTCACCCAAAGACTCCGACAAAGGCTCACGCATACATAGCGCTCTCGGGCCTCATGTCTCAGGAGCTGGTGTTTGCGACGGCCACCACCACCACATTAGCCGCAGAGTAACCCACATCCCCAAAAACGCAATAACACAGTAGCCTATCAGCCTCAACGGCTTGACACCACCGGATGTGAGTCCGAACGCTTGTCCTGCTCTTCGTGCAGATTGTGCTAGCGAATCGCCGAAGGACTGGAAAGTATTGCGCTGCGTAGAGGTCTTAGCGCGCTTTGAGACAGAAAGTGCGAGACAGATGGCATACGGTGTCGTCCAGCGAGAAGTTCTGTCTCTCAACATCTTCGTAGATATCAGTCGTGACCTAGGCTGGGGTCAGCAAGTCGCGGCAGCGGCACGGGCAAGGGGGACGTACGCCGCGGAGGGTGCGGAGCTTCGAGTGCAGCTCGTCGAGCCTGTCGTCGTTCTGGGCCTCGTACGTGTCTTCGACGCTGCGCGAGCTCGCCATGGCGCCGTGCTGCGCCCAGGTGTGTGCCGCGGTGCAGAGCGTGTGCGGGGGGTCGGCGCGGACGTCACGGTCGCGGGGCAAGGTGTTTGGCGCCCGGCCGACGGCTGCGCGCCGCGGGTCAGCGCGTCTGACACACCTCCCGTCCGTCCGACGACCACCACCTGCGACTGCGGCCTTTTCCCTGCTTTTCCCGTCCGCGACGCGGCTCTGCGTCCCCCTGCTCGTCGAGCGCCGCCCGCTGGCTCCTTGCCTCTCCCCGCGCCTCACACCCGCACGAAAAACACCCGAAGACCCGCGTACGAGCCATGCCGCGCCGCACCCTCCTCCCGGCCGCTGCGGCGGTCCTGAGCCTGGCAGCGGCCGCCGCCGCCCACGAGCACCACGAGCACCTCGACGAAGAGGCGCAGAACAAGCCCGTCGACGCCATCCTGTGGATCCACATCTTCCTGCAGATGGCGGTCTGGGGCGTGCTGTTCCCGACCGGGATGGTCCTGGGGCTGTCGAAGAGCCGGTGGCACGTCCCGCTCCAGGTGCGCTCGCCTTTCACCTGCCCGGAGATGCTCGGCGCTGACGGCGTGTGCGGCCGCTGCAGAGCGTCGGCATCGCCCTGACGTTGGGAGGCTACATCCTCGGACACGCGCACGGCGGCCGCGCCTTCCTCGCGGGCATCCACGGCCTCTTCGCGAACATCATGCTCGCCCCCATCTTCCTCCAGCTCGCGCTCGGCATCTACCTCAAGCTGCACATCCACGAGGAGAGCGTCCGCCCGTGGGCCGTACGCTTCCACAGCGTCGTTGGAAAGGCGTACCCTGTGATTGGCTGGGCGCAGATGCTCTTCGGGGCCGTCGCGTTCAGAGGCTACTGCCGCGGCGGCAACCTCGGACAGTGCCTTGCCCACTATATCATGGTGCGTGCGCTCTCCTAGCTTCAGAAACGAGTATGCTTAGAGGTCTGCACAGGGCAGCGGCTTCATCGCGTATGGCATCATCATGGCCATCATGCTTCTGGTCGGCGAAGCCTGGATTCGTCGTTCGCAGAGGAGCCCAGAGTGGTGGGACTCTTGGATCATCATGCTCTGGGTGCGTGATGCGTATCATCGCCCTTGTATCAGTCTGACTCTTGCACAGGGTATCGTGAATACCTTCACCGAACATCACGGCGGCGGCTGGTCGCACAAGGATATGCAACACACGTACGTTCTCCACAAACTCATACTATCACAACGTTCTGAGTCTTGCTTTGCAGTGTTCTCGGCGTCGTTTGTGAGAAGATCTCGTTCCACCTCGTCGTCGCGCCACGCTGACCGGATCACCAGGGTGGGCCGGAGGCCTGCTTGGCATCCTCCTCGCTCGCAACAACCAGCGCACCGTCGTCCCCTCCATCATGTACGTGCGCCCCTCTTCGCCCCACTCTCCGCTGACTCACCGCCCGCAGCATGATCCTCACCGGCTGGGCCTTCTCGGAGCACGCCCAGTCGATGATGATCTCCACCAAGGTGCGCCGCCCCTCCTTCGCGCACCCACTCCCTCCCTCCCTGACGCCCCGCGCAGATCCACGCGGTCTTCGGCGACACGCTCATGCTCGCGGGCGTCGCGCGCATCGTCGAGGTCTCCTTCCTCGCGCCGCGCTTCGCGCCGCTGCCGCCCGACGCGCCCTCGGACGACGGCACGAGCGAGCACACGCTCGCGGACGCGCCCGCCGGCGCCGGCGCGCCGTACCACGCCGTGCAGGCCTTCCGGCACCTGCCGCCCTTCGTGCGTCCTCCTCACGCCGTGCTGTGAGCGTGCTGACGAATTGACGGTTTGGTGGGTGGGGATAGCTGCTCGTCGCGGCGGGCGTGCTGTTCATGTCTGCGACGGACGAGGAGCTGCGCTTCGTCGATGCGGAGCTCGAGATGGACCATGTGACGTACACGCTCGTCATGTTCAGGTGCGCTGCCCTCCTCTCCTCCTCTCCTCCTGCCTCTCCTTCCCTCCTACCGAGCGTCCCGCACCGAAGCTGACTGCACGCGCAGCCTGGCGTTCCTCATCTACGCGCTCGCCGTCTCGCGCATCCGGCTCTGGGCGTCGAGCGGCCGGCACGCGGCGGCCGCGCAGGGCGACGGCGCCATCGAGCTCGCGCCCGCGGGCAAGTGGTATGCGCGCGTGCCGGGCGGCGAGCCTGAGGGTGCGGCGCATGTTATTGGGGACGACGACGACGAGTGAATTTGTGGAGATTATACCTGTAGACTCTGAAGCTTGTTGTCTGTGCACTTTTGTATTGTACGTTCGTGTCCCATATCTGTTGTGATACCAGAAACATTCTACCCCCAATGACATCGTGTACTCGCATCTCTACTCTAATCTGTCACACGAGCGTCTGCGCTACGTATAATCATACACGAGCACACGCCCGTCGACACACGCGACCGCGAGCCGCCCCTCGCGCTCGCCGAGCGCCAGCCGCGCCCACGCCTCCGCGTCCTCGCGCAGCAGGAACACGCTCGTCCGCGCCTCCCCGCTCGCCTCGAGGTTCACCGCGTGCCTCGCACCTCCTCCTCCGCCCACAGTCCCACCTCCCACATCCCCACCCTGCCCCGATGCAGATGGCACGGGAGGCGGCGGCGGCACCCGCGGCAGCACACACCCAGCAACGCGCTGGCCGCGGTCGCCCGCCAGCCCGGGCGCCTGCGCGCCCTGCGCGTCGAGCCAGAGCGCGGATCCGGCGCGCCCGAGCGTCGCGTCCGCGGGCGTGAAGAGGCGTAGCGGCGAGGGGTGGGCTGTGATGGCGTACGGTGCTGCGTGTGGGGCGTGGAGGTATGGTAGGTGGTCTTGTGCGGGGGAGAAGGACGGGTTGGAGAGGAAGGACGGGTTGGACGGCAGGACGAACACGTGCAGGACGTTCACCGGCCAGGGGTACCAGCTGTCGAAGCGCAGCAGGAGGTATATAGGTGGGTACGCGCGCGCGGGTGCCGTGGCGAGCGGATGGGCGCGTATCGGTGCGGCGAGTGGGTGTGCGCGCACGGGCGCGGCGGTGAGTGTGTCGATGCGGTAGGGCCAGCGGTGGCTTGCTGCGGGGTCGATGTGCGGGGCGGGGGTGGTGGTGGTGGGAGG